>JARYGA010046159.1:0-62456 GCA_030545235.1 Helianthus tuberosus
TTTAAACCCTTTATTTTAGTAAAAAGATCGGTCTTCATGTGACATTCCTTATAAAAAATGAAGTCTAGCAATAAACAAACAAGTTTCTCAAAGAAACTTGGTTTGAAAATGTGTTGTTTGAATAAAAGTCACAAAAACAAAAAGTTTTACGACGACCGACGCTTTTTACGTTTTTTACGCTTTTATCCCTTTTCTACAAACCACTAACCCAAAACCACCCACCTTTAACCCAAGCCTAACCCTTCCCGAAGTCCTCTTGATATTTACAAAGGTTTATAGTTAAAAAGGAGGAGGATTGATTGCTTGGCAAGCATATGGTAGAAGTAAGTTCCATGCCGGTCTCGAGTGTTTCACAAAAATACATCTTCGGCCGAGTGTTGAGTGATCTCCCGTGAGGTATGTGAACTTGTATATAAATGGAATTTTAAAAAGGCATGTTATGCCCAAATAAGTAATTTCTCTTATGAAACGTTCTAACTAAATCATAACGAATAGGATTGTAAATAGCATAAAAATAAAGCCTAATAAAGATCTTGGAATCCCGACACTCAAGACAAGCCCAAAACTTCTCTTCTACACATTTCATTTGGGTGTGTAAGCCACATTAAAAAGAGTTTTGCTTGTGGACAAGCAAAGATTCAAGTGTGAGGGGTATTTGATGTGTGTAAAATGCAACATATAAATTACATCAAATGAGGCATAAAACTAACCCTTTTTAGTACTAATGTTGGAAAAAGTGTGCTTTTGTCTTCCTTTTGTATTTTCAGGATTAAATGAACGTAAATAAACAAAAGAAGCAAAAATGCACCTAAATCTAACATAAATACAAGAAAAGGAATAAACGTGGCATGCCCGACCCCTCGACAACATCTTCTCAAGCAAAAACAAGAGATCAGAAGGATGAACACGGCCCCGTGTCCAGCGGACACTGGGGCCTGCTCACGTATCTGCCAAAAAGACAAAGTTGTAGAAGCTTCTATTTCCCAACACGGGGGCGTGCCCAGCTCAACACGGCCGTGGTCAACGCTAAGATTCGTAGAATCCAAGCAAATCTTGATAGTATAGATACGCTTCTACACACGGAGCCGTGCCCAGTGGACACGGGGGCGTGTGGAGCTAATACAGACAATCTGCAATTAATGAAGAAAGAGAAAGTGGATGGACACGGGGCCGTGCCTAATGGACACGGGGCCGTGTCCGAGCTTCTGTGCAGGCTATAAATAGAGGTGCTTGGTTCACTTCCAAAGCATCCCTTGGCAAACCACCTCTCTCCCTCTTCACCCACACTCCACCACCACTACAACCCACATCCACCACCATCATCCATCATCCATCTTAGACTGTGTGTAGTAGTCTCGGGATCCAAGATTGATAGTAAGAGTTCTTGACAATCAAAGGCCATGTTTGCCTAGGTCTCTTATATCACTTGGTGAAGACAAGCATTAAGTGTAATACTTTTGATTTTTAATCTTTTTGCACTTTTTATTTGGTTTTGTATTAATAACTTTAATAACTAGTTTCTTATATTGAAGGTGAAACTTCCTTATCATTTTTCCGTGGTGTCTTGGCGTTATTTTACTGTCTATATAAAATAAAAGATTTACACCATTCATATCTCTACGGTCTATATAGAGATATGTTGGCTACCTGGTCGGGGGTTAAGGGAATGGTTTGGTAAGGTTTTGCCTTGTTCAGTGTATAGATCCTGCAAGGACCTGGGTCAAGCTTACTAGGACCTCCTTCAACACCCACTGGTATTGGATGGCGGGGGTGCGAATGGCTTGATCCCCTCATATGTAAACTACTATTAATACATTAACCCGGCTACTTGGGATTGTATCCCTGCTGACTCAAACCACTTAGCCGAGGGTAACGTCACCTTCAAAAGAGGGGCCTACCACATTACGCATTAATAACTTAATTAATTATCTTTCAATATTCCGACCCTTTAGGATCGTATCCTTGCTGACTCAAACTACTGGGTTGAGGGTAACGTCACCTTCAAAAGAGGGGCCTACTACTATAACTAAGATAATCTCTTAAAAAGTGCAAAAGTGCGAAAATCATCAAAGGTTACACTAAAGGCGAGTCGGATCCAAGTGATTCATATTGTCTATCTGTTTTTATTTTATTTAATTTTCAACATTTTTAGTTTTTATTTTCATGTTAAAACCTTTTTTCTAAAATTTTGATTTGATTAGACGTTGAGGATAAACCGGTATTAAAAGCTCTTGTGTCTTTGGACGACCTCGGTATCTTACCAACTCTATACTACGCTCACGGTGTGTGCACTTTCCCATATGTGTGTTTAGTGTTAGTAGAATATTGTGTTTTATAAATTTAAAACTTGACTAAAGTGTTAAAAAGGCTAAAAATATTCATAAAAATATATTCATACCGACACACATCAGGCCCCACCAAGCCCTAATCTTTTGATTATTTTATTAGTCTTGTTGTTAAGATCTTGAACATATTACACAACGTATAACAATATGTTGGAGAAAGAGTTTATAAAAGACCCTTAGTCCACCACCCTTATCACTATCACTTTCAAACAACACTCAACATCTTCTCCTCCTTCTACAACTCTCGTCTCACACACAACCATCATCTTCAATCCATTTCCAAGCTTTCTAAGGGTTCTCTAAGGTGTCTTAAGCATATCTAAGAAGGTTGGAAGCATAGGAAGTGGAAGGACCTTCACAAGGAGCTATTAACCACTCTATTTCTTCATCATCTTCATACTTGTTTCTTCCCTAGCCTTAGAGCTAGTAGTAAGCCTCTTGATCTTGTTGTTACTTCTAATTTTAGTAGTTAAAGTATAATGTAACTTGTTAAACTTAAGAATCTCAAGAAAGCATAAGCATGAACATGAACATAAAGCTTAATAACATGAAGATCAAGATGTTTAAGTGTATGTGTTAAACTTGTTTGTTGATTTCTTGTGATTATGATGTAGATCATCATATGAAGCTTGCTATATGATGATTAAACACATGATCTAGCAAGTGTAAGGATGGATCTTGAGAAAATCATGTTGATCATCCTTTATGTGAATCATGAACTTGAAGATGAACTTGTTTTAGTGTATGATGATTATTCCTACAAGTTATAATTCTTGAAAATAGAAGATTTCAAAAATAATATTTTCAAGAAACCAAAGTTTATTACAAGATTTAACATGAACTTGGTTTTTAAAGAAAGTAATCATGTTTTAAGGGTTAAACCAAAGCTAGTAAAGTGTATGTAACAAGAAAAATACAAGAAGATTGATTTTTGAAAAATCATCACACAAGTTGTAAAGAATGAAAATTCACAAGAATGAGTTTTATAAACTAAAAACCATGTTTTTAGAGATAAATAAGCTTACTAAACAACATGTGAAATTACTACACATTTTTGTTAAACTTCAAGTTCATGACATGTTGTTAAAATGCATATTATGGCTCATGGTAAGTCTTGTGTAAATTGTTGATGATTGATGATGAATTTTTAAAAAGAAAATGATATGCAAATAAGCATGGAAACCTCCATTTTAAGGGAAACTATGGCAAAATTGTTGTAGAAATTAAACACTTAGAAAAATATATTTAAACAAGTGTTTACAAGTAATTTTTTTATCTTGGTTTTAAATATAAAAATTTGCCATAATTTTTATTACAAAAATTACAAATATTTGAGGTTGATTTTTGATAATAAAAATCACTGAGTCTATATTTAGGAAAATATATATTTAGATGTCACAAATTATGTGTTACTTGTATATTGATTGTATTAGTTATATTATTTTAGGGACTTGAAAATAATATAACACACCAAAATACCCAAAATTTGAAATATAAAATATTACCAAAATAACAAGAAAATAAATATATAATTTATACCTGAACATTGGACAATCGGACAAACGGACGTATGGACTATAAATATATATATTCCTGAAATGAACTCGTAACTCGACTAGTATGACAATCGGTATTTTGAAACCGAAGAAAACGGAAAAATATGGATTTTTATAACTATTACAAAATATATCATATTTTGTCAAATAGAAAATATATTATTTTTGAGTGAAGAAAAATATATATTTTCTTAAACAAATTAAAAATATATTATTTTGGTGAGAACTAATATATATATATATATATATATATATATATATATATATATATATATATATATTCTAAGTTAATCTTAAAAATATATTATTTTTGAGATTTATATGGAAATATACTTATTTTTGCCAAGTAAAGTTTATAGATATTTTTCTATAAAAAATCTCTTAAAATATGTATATTTTAAGAATATAAATTTGGTGATTTTTGAGTATATAAAAAATAATATTCCGGAAAATTATACACAAATTTAAGTATAAAATACTTAATAAATACAAGAAAATACGTATACCTATACGTACAAATATACACCAGAATACACCACCGATACTTGGCAAAATACACAAGTATGAAAATACAAAAGTACAAGAATACCCATACTTGGGAGAATACATATGTGGAAATACATAATAAACCAAGTTAAAAATATATTGTTTTGACGATATTTCAAATAATTGAATAAAAATAGTTTAAGTTAAAATAATTATTTTATCTAATAATTATATAATTTGGAATTATATAATATATATCAAACATATAACTCAAAGTATACCAATTCCAAAATAAGTCTTAATAACTAAGATTAAGAGTCGTTACACGACCTAAACGTCTAATAAAACATAACATGTGTGTAGATAGTGGTACGACACAAGGAAAAGATATTTGAGTATACGAAACAGCAGGACGCAAACTTGTGAGTTCATGTCCCCCTTTTCTTTTAACTGTTTTCAGTTTTATAACTTACGGGGGTGAAATACATAATTCGAATGTTTCGAATGTTTCAAATGGTATGGTTAGCTAAGGAACGAACTATTAGATCATGTGAATGGTGGGTACAACATTTAAGACCATTAATCCTTGTATAAGGACTGAGGGGCATGAGTGATAGATCTATTTGGGTGTTGCGAGCCCCACCCATGGGTCCAGGAGTGGCCCATGTGGTGACTATGTCGTCCCAGCCGGGTGGCCCGGTATGAAATCCGCAAAGGTTTGAGCCTTCCTGCACCATTGCACACATATTAATGACCTTGCAAATCATTAATTGATCTTTTCATAGATGCTTTCATACCGGTTTACAAAGGCATACTTTCAAATGCTTACAAGTTTATACGACTGCGTATACAAAACACATGAACTCGCTCAACTTTTGTTGATGTTTTCAAATTACATGTATTTCAGGAAACTAATGGATCTGGCGGTGTTTGAAAGATTTCAAGAAGTGTTTTCAGGTTCGATGTCATCCAACTTTTGAAAGGGTTTGATTTGGATGTCTTATCTTAGGTATGACATACGAATCAAAGCCTTGATCTATATATGTCTTTTGTTTAAAATTCCTTATGGAACTTGGTACTTGAATGGTTTATAAGTTAAACATGAAGTATGTCGGTTGGTACTGAACAACTTGTGTTTGTAATATTTTAAAAACTTATGAATGGATGAGCATCCTGTTTTTGATCATATAGTTGTTTGTTATAATTGAATGCAATGATATTTGTTGGTGCATGCGTCTGTCGACTTCGTCTTTTATCGAGTCTTGTATGTGTTTAGATAGATTAGAGCACGCAAAACGAGAAAATTGGTTAAAACGCAAGTTCAAACGAAATTACAAGATGTTATTTCGCTTGAAATGGATCAGGGATTTCAAACGAAATTAACCTTATTAATTCCGTTTGAAACCGTAATTCTGTGTGAAATGATAATTCTGTTTGAAACCTTATTTCGCTTGAGCATGTTCAAGCGGAATTAGCATGTCTATAAATAGGGGTGTCCTGATTTCATTTAAGTCAGTTGTGTATGTGTGATTCCGGAGCCGAAGTGCTGCCGAAGCGTCATCTTGCTGTAAAACTTTGTCAGATCAATCAGAAAGACAGTTAAAGTGAATATCTAGCTGAATCGAACTCGATATGTCTGTTTCCGCCTTTCATATTGAGTAGAATGCCTCTGAACGACTCGTTTCGGTCGGTAAAACGATCCTACATGTGGTATCAGAGCTCAGGAGAAGGAGTTCTATAGTTTTCAGCCTAATTTCATAGGATTTTCTATATTCTACACCTTCTTTTCAAAATTGGACAACTTTTCACGGTTAAAATCGGCTATTTTTCTCACACTATATGCGCATTTAAGTTTTGTCAAACCCTTGAGAGTTTCAGACCTAAATTCTGCTTACAACTTGATCAATATGTAATTCCGCTTGAAAAGTTTGTTCGATTTGATGATGTCAGCATAATTCCGTTTGAAAGGTTCATACGAAATCAGTAATTCCGCTTCAAATTGTGATTCCGTGTGAGGTGGTATTTTGCTTGAAAGTGTTGTGCTGTAATTCTGTTTGAGAGTGATATCGTTTGAACAGGAATTTCGTTTGAAGATAATTCCATTTCAACTGGTATTTCGTTTGAAAGTGTCAGAGTTTGAAAAATTTTTGTCGAAACATGGAAGAGGAATTCTTCAACGCGTTTGCTACATCCCCGACTACTCCGGCTGAAATTGCTAAGAACATGAACATGGAAAATGAAACTGGAACTTTGCAAAGACCTCCAAAGCTAATGGGAATTGAGGAGTATTATGGTTGGAAAGATCGATTTGAAAATTGGGTTCAAGCTAATCATTTGAGATCTTGGGAATGTGTTGAGAAAAAATATGTTCTACCACGTACAGATTTGGGAGTAGAGAAAAAGATTTATGAATTCACAGATAAAGAACGTGACATGTACAAAGCAGAAGAGATGATGATCATTTTACTCCAGCAAGCTATTAAAGAAGACATATTTGTGTTACTTCAACATGATAAGACTTCACGCTCAATTTGGGAAGCACTGCGAATTAAATTTGAGGGAAGTGAGAAAATGATCAAGAGTAAAAAAGCATTACTAAAGAAAGAATTTGATTTGTTTACAGGTTTGCCAGGAGAAGATACAAAGAAACTGATTGAAAGATATTGTCACTTAGTACGTCCAATGTCATTGTTAGACATCACCAAAGATCGTGAAGAATGGGTCGACAAATTAGTTGATGCTTTACCTCAGAAAGAATGGGGTACATTTTTGATGATCTTGAAGAATACTGGAGAATATGATGGTTTGACTATTTCCCAGTTCATTGAGAAGATTGAAGGTCAAGATCTAGAACAGCAAAATATTGCAAGAATGAACAATCCAAATGCACAACAAGATGTTAAAATGTACTACAAAGGGAGTGTTCAGAATGTAGAAGCAAGCCTGAAAATCCAAACTGCTTTCAGTGTTGATAATTCATCTAAATCAATCAATCAAAACTCAAATAGTAGCAACAGTGGATTCTCATCATATCCGAGTGTTAATCCGGAAGCTTCAAGCTCAAGGCATCAAGTTCAAAGCTCAAACAGCAACAATGGTCATGTCTTAAATTGCAACATTGCGTTGCATCTTCAGAATGGTCAAAATTTTTCTGAAGAAGTTGTCAAAAGTCATATGGCATTACTTGTTACAGCATTGGAATCATATGAAGGATTAGTTGCTGGAAAGATCGGAAATCCCATGCTGACCAAAGAGGATTACGATCAGATTGATGCTGAAGAAATGGAGCTGATGGATATAAAGTGGTGTTTAGCGAGTGTTTTGAGGAGAGCTGAAAAATTCAAAATGATTACAGGAAGAAATGATTTTATGGATGCTAATGTATCTACTTCGGGTTTTGATAAATCTAAAGTTACTTGTTTTCGATGCAGGGAGAAAGGACATTTTAAGAGAGAATGTAAAAATCGAGAAGCAAGTGGAGCACATAATCCGTTTGGAAAGGATGATTATTATCGAAAAGCCATTTATCAACATATTGCTCATCAACCGTATCAACAAAAAGAACCACAAACTGCACAAGCTAAAATGATCGAAGATGCAAATAAGAAAGCTTATTATGGTATCATTGATCAAGATGATGAGAAAGTGGCTGCAGGTTTTAGTTGGGACAAATACATTCCACCCGATTCAAAAAAAGCAGATCTCACTGCACAGATAGTTCAAGAACCAGATTTAATGACGGAATGGATGAAAGTGTTTGCTAAAGATGACAAGAATCAAGATGATGAATCAAATTTTTAAGATGATAGTTCAGAACAAACACAAGTGTTTGATCAATCATCATCTGATGATAGTGATGATAAGGAAAAAATGCATATTAATATTGCAAAAGCTCATTTATTTCCTGAAAGTTTTAAATTTTATTTTGCAGATAGAGTGAAGAAGCTGAAAGAAAGACAAACAGCAAAAGAACAGAAAAAGGTGAAATGTGAAAGTGGTGTTCAAGAAGAGAAATCTAAACAAAGTGAAGAAGTTAAAGTTGCTGAGATAGTGGTTGAAGTTGAGAAAGTGATTGAAGCTGAGAAAGTGATTGAAGTTGAGAAGATAGTCGAAGTAGAAAAGATTATCGAAGTTGAAAAGATTGTTAAAGTAATCAAACCGTGTTTAAGGTGTTCAGAGTCATGCAAACAGTGTAAAGAGAAAGATGACAAGTTGAGTGAGCAGGATAAGATGAAAGAACAATTATTGTTCAATCTCAATTATGTGAAAGAATCATATGACGTGTTAAATAGAACGGTGACTGGTCTACAAATGACAAATTCTGAAAGAGAAGATGCGTTGACAATGATGAATGCTGTGATGATGACAAAACAGAAGGCTATTAATCATTACATTGAAGAATGTGCAAAGCTGAAGCAAGAGTTGGAGACATAAAGAATTGAAAATGAAAGAATTAGAAGATTGTTGCAAAGTTATTCTAGTTCTGATTATTTGATTGATCGAATTTATCCAACTATTGCAGGTTTTGAAGCATTTCAAGACAAGAAGCCTGAAGAAAAGGATACTGGTAAGAAACAAAGTGCACATTATAAAAAGTGTCCGCCTCCAATTTGGGAAGGTTATTCTCCCAGAAAACCAAATGAGGAGCAAGTCAAAAAGGCAGTCAATATAAAGTTAAAGTCCGAAATAACTGGTGAATTACCAGAAAATATTGACGTCACGTTCACGTCGTCTGATACTGATCATGAGTCTGAGTTAATAAAAAAGATGGTCGATCAGGTGTTGGATAAAGATGAGGAGTCTGAGTCAAAGTCCGAGTCTGGAAGTTCAAGTTCTTCTGTCAAGAGTTTGAGTTCATCAGTTGACAGTTCAAAGTCGTCAGTCAAAAGGGTTTACAATAAAGAATTCTTGTTATCAAAATCTAATTTGAATGAAGAACCAATCAAAATGGCATATACATTGATTGATTCAGACAAATTATATTCTGATGAGGAATTTCCAATAAGAGGTGTTAAACCAAAAATGATAAAAAAATGTTTTCAAACTAACAGAAATTAATATTTCTGAAATAAAAGATGAAAATCTTTATAAAAAACCTAGACCTTACACCTCAAGAGATCAACAAAAAATAAATAAAATTTTAAACAAGGAAAGGAGTTACAATTCTGGTTCAGGTTATCGAAAGAAACCAAACCATAACGGTAATTTCAAAAAGAAAGGACTTGGTTTTATTCTATCTGAAAATCATAAAAATGAGAAAAATGATAAATCAAAAACTGTATTTGTTTCAGGGACAAGTTTGGAAGAAGAACAAAAGAGCTCATTGTGGAAGCAAACAAATAAAGAGTTCTTTGCTGAGTGACAAAAGTTTGAAAAGAATGGAACTTACCAGAGAAAGGAGACAAGAACCTGTTATCGATGTCAATAAATTGGTCACATTGCTTGGAATTGTCCAATGGCAACCAAGACAAAACTGGAAGTTGTTTCTAAACTCAAAGAAAAAGATATTGACAATACAGAACCACCAACTGAAAAGTTCAAAGTGTTTAAAAATTCAACATATGAAGTTGGTGAATGTTCGAAAAGATTTTACAAGAGAAGAGTAAATCTTGACAACCAGAAATGGGTTGTTAAGAAATTTGATGTGAAATCTGGCGATGAATCTAATTCCCCAAAATCAGAGGAGCCACAAATTGTTCAAAAATTCGAAACATCAGTGCCGCCAATGGATGATGTTAATTTTCCACCATTGCGGGCTGAAAATTTTAAATCAAAAGTTGGAAAAGTTGAAATTTCAAATCAATTCTATTCTGAGAAGAAGGAATTCGATGTTGAAAAGGTTTTTAATGTAAATGTTAAAAATATTTTTGGAAAGATGGTCGAGGGAAAACTCAAAGGGGTTAAAGAGTTTTATGAAACAAAGAAAGCATCTTACTACTCGAGTGAAGATGAGGAGGTAACATCCAAGTTTGGTGAAGCTTGGATGTCTGTTTTTCATAATTGAGAGGTATGATTTGCCGGAGCTCCCAAGTAGGTAATCGCGAAGCATGAATCAGCATTATTCTTGAAAAAAGTTATTTTTAAAAGTTTGAATTGCCGGAGCTCCCAAGTAGGTAACCGCGGAGCATGAATCGGCATCGTTTTTGAAAAATTGTTTTTGAAGAGGTATGATTTGCCGGAGCTTCCAGGTTGGTAAGTGTGAAGCAGGTATCGGCATTTTTCTTGAGAAATTCACGAAAGTGATTTCGATTTACAAGTGGTAAATCAGGGACATTAAGTTGTACTTGATTTTCTACAAGTGGTATTTGGTGATTGAAAATTAAAATTGTTATATTTTTCAAGTGGTTGAAAGAACAAGGTGATGAATGAATCCCCAAACCTACATGTGATTTTATGAAATCAACAAAACTTATTTTCCAGAAAAACCATTTGATTAAAACAAACTTAATTGTTTTGAAATCACAATGGGAAAATAGTTTGTTGTAAGGGGGAGTTCTGATTGTTTATGCTAAATGGATGGCGATTTGAAGCGATTAGATATCAGTTGTCACTTTACCTTGTATAGTTTGTTTCCAAATTTCCTTTTAATGTGTTTGAATTTTAGGGGGAGTTAGAATTTCAGAAAATCCAAAAACATTAGAAAATTTGAAAAAGTAAAAAACATGATAAAAGTAAAAATGAGTTTTGTTGTAGAAAAGAGGATATGATAGTACATCAGTGGACATTCACGGCATGCTAAAGAAATGGAAAGACAAAATGTGATAAACGGTCTCACTGATGATGTGCCAGTAGGTTTTTGCACATTTAGTAGATTGTGACGAGATATAAATCTAAATTTCAAACTTACTTATATCGTGGGGAACATCTCTTGGATATATGGGTAACCCCCAAAATCTTGTTTGAAAGTCCATCTTTCTGAGATACTAGGTCTTTATACTCAGTGATATCTGGGGTATTATCCCGGGACTTCTGATTTTGCGGAAGCAATGGCCTAGTCCCCGTATAATACTTTCTGCATTGCTTGAAATATAGCACCACCCTCAGCATAAAAATGATAAAACATTGCAAAATGCTAATCATGTGCCGTTGAAACAAAAGATTCTCTAAAGGGAACACACCAAAAGTCGAAGTCGTCATCTCTCTGCTGAAAAGAAGTTCTGACCTGAGCTCTCACGGTCCTCGCATTTTAACCCTTTACAGATATCATCTGTAGTATACTCACCTGTAAGACTGAATATTGGGATATAGATATGGGAGTATATTCTGAGGTGGGACACGTTAATAAGTTTAAGTGCTTAAAACATTAATCTCATATCTCGAAACAGTTGAACTTTGTGTGAGAATTTAAGTGGATCAGTATACTGACAATCTAAGTGAATCGTTTAAAACTTAAAATGTTTATAGCTTAACGGTGTTGGTGATTTGTCTCAGAAACTGATATGATCCTCTTACACAAACTCACAAAAATATTGTTTGTAAATATTTTTTTACTGCATTTCTTTTAGTTAAAATCAAAATTCCAAAAAGTTTTTAAGTGTGTTTTAGCATAAATTTTGAAAAGTACAAAAAGATTTTCGACGACTGATGTTGGAGAGCTGATTTTCAAAATTCCAAGTGCTAAATATGATGACAATCAGTGAGAGGGAGTCTGTTTTGAAAGAAGTTTTAAATTTGAAAAATGTTATTTCTTAAAGAGTTTCATCAGAGATTAATATTGTTATAAGTAAATCTACCTCGTAATAAGAATGGTGTTGTTGAATACATCTACCAGTTATTTCTAAGTTTGTCAAATTATAAATCTGTGAAATTTACTTTTGGGTAGAGTTTGTATAGGATTGAAGATTAGAAAAAGCCAGGTTATAATTATGAGTTGATTGAGAGCCAGGTTATGATCTTGGACCTGAAATTCACGCAAGCTGATGATGCTGATGAATTTAAAGAATCAATAGACCTGATCAAGAAGAGCACAGATCCAGGTTGTGATTCTGGAAGAAAGAGACAGAGATTGAGGAAGTTTTACACTGTTAGATACTTCAGAAAAAGCAGACTGATAAAGACTGAAGATGTTGAAGACTCGACACTGAAGACTCGTCAACATTCGAGGGGGAGTCTGTTGGTGCATGCGTCTGTCGACTTCGTCTTTATTCGAGGCTTGTATGTGTTTAGTAGATTAGAGCACGCAAAACGAGAAAATAGGTTAAAAGGCAAGTTCAAACGAAATTACAAGATGTTATTTCACTTGAAATGGATCACGGATTTCAAACGAAATTAACCTTGTTAATTCCGTGTGAAACTGTAATTCTGTGTGAAATGATAATTCCGTTTGAAACCTAATTTCGCTTGAGCATGTTCAAGCGGAATTAGCATGTCTATAAATAGGGGTGTCCTGATTTCGTTTGAGTCAGTTGTGTATGTGTGATTCCGGAGCCGAAGTGCTGCCGAAGCGTCGTCTTGCTGTAAAACTTTGTCAGATCAACCAAAAAGACAGTTAAAGTGAATATCTAGCTGAATCGAACTCGATATGTCTGTTTCCGCCTTTCATATTAAGTAGAACGCCTCTGAACGACTCGTTTCGGTCGGTAAAACGATCCTACAATATTGAGCAAGTCACACATCAGACGCTTCCGCAAAAGTCAAGGTGTGACATTAGAAGTTGGCAAACAGCCCCTCAGTCTAACTTAAACCTTTCGGTTTGATATTTATAATGGTGTTACTATTTCCTATTCCCAATGTTTTTTTTAAATAATAGATAATAATAATGAGTTCTTTATAGATATTACCTTGAGTTAATTAACATTGATGGTAAAATATGGGAACTTCAATTCAAACACACTAAAATTAGGCATTTATCATCATCTTACTTTTTTGTTCGATTAACGAGACAATCAACTAATTTTTACTTTTTGGTCATCAATGAGACAAGCGTTTTTTAACACCACCTTTTTTTTGAACGGCAAACAAAACTTTTATACATATTCTCCAACCAGCTAGCCATTGGCATTATACATCAGACGATACTCGAAAAAACATTACAGACCCGAAATTACTGTAGAAACAAGAACAAAAACATCTACCCAGCTAGCCTAAGCTTCCAAGATTGAACCTTTTCCAATCTTCCCATGACAGTACCCCGGATTTAGACCTGTTTTTAACCCAGAGGAAACTTAAAGTTTTCCACTCCTTTAACACTGCAGCCACTGAAGGAACTCTGGACTAAAAAATCGCCTTGTTTTTGGATCGCCAAATGCTCCAGATGACTATTAAAATGACAACATTTAATGCCTTTTTCCCCTTTTTTGACCCGCTTGAGACCTTATGCAGGTTCAGAAGATCCCGGATGTGAAACGCATATATTGGAGGCAGGCGGCACCATTGACCAGCAAACTCCACACCATTTGAGCGAAGTGGCACGAAATAAAAATGTGATTGACTGACTCTTGGCAGTCACCACAAAGGTCGCACAACAGATTCGAGGCGGCTATTTTCCTTCTTTGAAGGGGTCTGCTCGCCATGCTACAAACCGCACCTTTATCGGGACCCAATTATTTTGCGAGAACAAAAGTTGGTTCGAAGCGCCACCATTTTGTGCTAACATGAGTTTTAAATTCCCAACCGAAAACACACACGTGGCCTCATTCGCCCACACCCATCCATCAGATCTATTCGAGAGCACAAAGCACATCAGCAAAGTTTTGATATTATTTAATTCAGTCTCTTCCAGCGCAGTCAGGTTCCATCGGCTCCAGTTTCAGAAAAAATTTGGCCCAGCTGACCCGTTCCCGACACGATCCGCGACGACACACATTTTGTCTTTCTCTAAGTCGAACAAGTTAGGGTAGGTCTTGCAGAACGACTCATTACCATCCCAACAGTCTTGCCTGAACAAGATCGATTGACCATTTCCAACCACACCTTTCATAATCACATCCAGCTTAATCTCTTTTGGTTCCAGGTCAGCCTTATGCTTACAATTTGCTTCCACGGTCCGAGAGTCTTCTAGGAATGAACGACCAAGAACGGGAACCACTATGCACCGACCATACAACTTTTCTCCATAAGGAAATTTGCTCCATCTTGAACCTCCACCACCACTTTGCCAACATGGTAAAGTTGGCGTCTCGAAGCGAGCCTACGCCGATACCCCCTTGATCCATTGTCATTCTTATGTTTTCCCATGCGACCCAACTCATTTTTTCATTTTCTTCGCTGCCTCCCCAAAAAAAGGTACACCTTATCCACTCTAAAACTTTAAGCACTTGGACCGGCGCTCGATACAAAGAGAAAAAATATGTTGGTAGAGCATTCATAACCGACTTGAAAAGAGTTAACCTTCCCCCTATAGATAGTTGACGAGCTTTCATAAAGATAGCCTGTTTCGGAATTTATTTACAACCGAAGTCCAACTTCGAACCAAATTCATGTTGCCTCCGACTGGCAACCCGAGATGAATGAACGGAAAAGACCCTATTCCACATCTGAACAAGGCTGCCATATTCGAAAGTTCCAGCTGTGATACCCCAATCCCAAAGATACTACATTTTTTAAGGTTGATTCTAAGGCCCGAGACCATGTGAAAACACCTAAGGATGCGGCGGAGCATCTTTGCATTCCTAGGCGACCATTTTCCCAAAAGAATTGCATCATCAGCAAACAAAAAATGGGATAAGAGTGGGCCATGAGCACCCACTTTTATACCTTCAAAAATGCCTAGAGAGCAAGCTTTTTTCATGATACAGGTGAGGGCCTCCATAGCAAGTATAAAAATGTATGGCGAAATGGGATCGCCTTGCCGTAGACCGCGAGAGCACACGAACTCACAAGATGGTGACCGGTTCACTAAGACTGAGGTCCTCGACATAGATAAAATAGCGAAGATCCACCTCTTCCAACGAAATGGGAAATTAATTTGATCCAACATTGATAACAAGAAATCCTAAATTAGAGAATTATAAGCCTTCTCAATGTCGACCTTAAAGAGCATGCCACTTTTCCTCGACCTTCTCATCCAAGAAATGGTTTCATTTATAATTAGAGGACCATCCAGAATGCTACGGTTGGACAAGATAGCCATTTGTTCCTCAGAGACCAGGTTCCAAATAACACTTTTGAGGCGGTTTGCGAGAACCTTCGATAGGACTTTATTTATGCATCCCACGAGACTAATTGGTCGGAAGTCTTGAACCCGTTGCGGGTCAGTCACCTTCGGGATAAGTGCTAAAAAGGAGGAAAAACACCCAACTGAGATTTCTGACCTGTCAAAAAAAAAATCATTAAACGGTTTAACAAAATCCATTTTAAGGTGCTACTAAAACCGCTTGACGAACTTAAAGTTGAATCCGTCAGGGCCTGGAGCTCGATCATCCTCGCAGTCCCAAACTGCATGCTCAATTTCCAAGGCCGAAAAATGAGACACTAAGTTTTCTGCATCAAAGTCAGATAACCTGTTGAGATTAGGGCAGTTTAGGGTGGGTCTCACCTCCACTAGTTCAGATAGTTTGAGTGAGAAGCAAGCTACAATATTTTCCTTCAATTCGACGGGATTAGAAACCCATCCATTATCGCCCATCAGGCCCGAGATCCGATTGGAAGATTGGTTCATGTTAATAATAATTGTTTACTATTACACCAACTTATTTTTAATATTATTCTTTATTGTTTACTATTAAACCAACTTATTTTTAATATTATTCTTTATTATTTACTATTAATATTATTACTTTATTTATTATTATATATTAGTTATATTTACAACACATAATAATAATAATAATAATAATAATAATAATAATAATAATAATAATTAATAATAATTATAATAATAACAACAACAAAAATTAAAGAAAAAAACCAGTATTTTCTCACGATATCATTATCATTTAAAAACTCGAACTCGCTTATTGAGTTTTAAGCCAGAGTTACATATGTCGTAGGCCATGCTACCCAATAATTATACATATTTTGACGAGATTCAAATATACTCTTCCAGCCTGCTGCACCGGTTTCTTTTATGAGTGTCCATAGGTAGTCTGTGCTCGCAATTGGACAATCATCTTTCAATTCTACCATTACAAAATGGTTACTATTCATGTGTGCAGTTGTAATTATCTTTTTTCTGTGGGAACTCATATGTGCCTCTCCAAAGTGGAAAGCATATAGAGTTGTTTCTATTCTCTTCAGATATAAAATGAACAATTACATTAAACTTTTTCGCAATCAGGAACCTCGACTCTGGCATTATCATCCAGTGTTTTTTTTGGCGCCAAACCCGACCCTGACCAATCCAAGGATGTAAACACATTTTCGAATGAGCCACCAAAA
Source organism: Helianthus tuberosus (assembly GCA_030545235.1). Classification (NCBI taxonomy): domain Eukaryota; kingdom Viridiplantae; phylum Streptophyta; class Magnoliopsida; order Asterales; family Asteraceae; genus Helianthus; species Helianthus tuberosus. The sequence goes on from JARYGA010046159.1 coordinate 16,706, forward strand.
GCCCTAGTGTACTTGTTGCTAAACTCCAGTAACTCTTCCATTAGTTGTATCCGAATTGATAGCCATTGATCTTCACCGTACCCGAGAGCAAAAGTTGTCGTCCAAAACCCACAATTTCCATCACCTAACACATTATGTATACGTGTAACATACGAGCGAATTATTTTTGGAATTTGAGCAATATATTCAGTATCTTGGTTCAACCCCATGAAATCATAGAACTGTGCGCTTAAAGGAATAGAGAAAGAACTTTGGCCGTCAGTATCTTGGTTCATGAACGGACTTGGAGGCTTTTGGGAGTATTTTCGCTTAAGGGGAGTTTCAGTAGTGGGAGGGCCCAATTTTTGTTGTTTTTTAGATTTCATAGTTGGCCTTCCACGAGTTTTTGTTTGCACTATGGGCTTATCATAACCCGAGTTGCTAGGATCCCAAGTAACATTTAGCTTTTGTAACCAGCTCCTTCTCACCATTGGATTGGTCTCTTTTTTATAAGCTTTCTTAAACTTTTCAAGTTGTTCATCTAATGCAATATCTGGTTCATCTTGGTTCCACAATGTAGGTGAGAAGTCAAGTTTCTTCCAAAAGACATCTATGGAATGTAATGGAATGGATTCAGTTGCATCCACACATGATGAAATTTCACATGCACATAGTAAACCGCAACTAGTACGGATATGATAGCCACATGTTTTGTCAGTTTTTATAATATAGTTAATTCACCCTAGCTCCTTGGTTAACACATCTAAAGCTTTAATAAACTTTATTTATTAATAAAGCAAATGTTTTGTTGTTGTGTTGATGTTTTATCACATCCTGACTTTTCTGGAAACTTACCTTTATTTGAGTATATTGTATGTGAACTATGTCATCTATAATTCTTATAAGTTTATCTATAGAGGATTTATCAAAATTCAAATGCTTTTTTAGCAAAGCATGTTCACTTTCCACCCTGCTTGTTGTTCGTTCTCCTAAATTGAGATGTTGATCGATCCATGCGGACACAAACATCTCTTTGTACTTTTCTAACCAGTTCTCATCCAAGTAGTTAAATACATCTGAGTACGAAAGCGATACAAAATGTCTTGTTCATTGAAGTTGATCCAACAATTTGAAGAAAAGGGATGTGATAACTGTTCGTCTTATATGTGCCATCCAAAAGAAGCACATGTCGAAATGCACACCATACATCTATTGAAGTTGGATTCAAGAAAAATAAATCTTGTACCTGATTAGAATGATTACTTGTATGAATATAATGAACGTATCCACCTGTGTGCAAAGATTTCAACAAAGCTTGCATAGGGGTGTTTCCAACTTTTGGGGCCATCTATATCTTCTTTTGTGCATTGTATATGGTTTCAATTGTGGAGACACTTTGCCGATCATTTTCCTTTTTTGAAGTGAGAATATGACGTGGCTGAACGCGTATTATTGTTAGGGATAATTGCATATTTCCCCTTAAAACAGACTCTTAATTGCATATTTCCCCAAGTCTAAATTAAAATTGTATATTTCTCCATCTCTATTAAAATGTCTATTTTACCCTTTCAAAATTAAATCATCTGTATCAGAATTCCAAATTTGAGTCAAAACTATTGAGACTCTTCAATTTCTCATGTTCCACTCGAGCTTCTCTCTGTCTCGCTGTAACCACAATAGTAAGTATTAGCCCAAACATACTGATAAACAATTATGGTTTTATGTTGATATATATTTGATTTTGGCAATGGTACTTAAAAGCTCAGAACTTCTGAGAGACTTTGACCTTTGCTGTTCAAGTGTAGACGGTGATTGAATATTTGGGTATCGAAAGTCAATAGCTTTCATTTTTGTACAGTAGGTTTAACAATTAACATTGAAAGTCAATCACAATCCTATGGTTAATAAAGATGGAAAGCCAATAATGGTTAATAAAAATGGAACGGGTGAAACATGATGAAAATATATTGCCTTAATATGGGTAAAGAAATGGAACACCTCAATAACGGAATGTGTTAATCTAGATGATTATCGCTCGTATTTTTTATGATTCTTACTCTAGTTCGTGATAGACGGACAATAATAAAAACGCAAAAAAAAAAAAAAAGAACTTAGTCAAGACGAAAGAAAGGGAAAAAAACTAACTAGCGAAACGTAACAAAGAAAAAGACACAAAACCTAGTTAAAATGGGTAAATATGCAATTTTTAAGCTTTAGTAAGATTAAGGGTAAAATAGTCATTTTATAATTTATTTTAAATAAAATAAAACAAAATGGGTAAATTTGCAGTTTAGTTAGTTAAGGAAGGGGATATATGCAATTTAAATTTTAGATTGGGTAAATATGCAATTAAGATGTTTTTAAGGGGAAATATGCAATTCACCCTTATTGTTATGTCTTCCATAATTGCAAACTCTTTTTTAGATAACCTTTTTGCATAAGTATGCCCTTCCAAAAATTGAGCAGGTTCATGGTTATTTTGGTCACATTTTACTTCTATTTTCCAACCTCTAAGTTCTTTGTGGTGTTTTTCTCTAAGCTAAAATGGACATCCAATTTTCTTTATGCCTGAATGTGTGGTTGACTTTGTTGTTTCTTTGTATACACCGTCACGATTTCACATAAGATAAGCCTTTTTTGACGAAGCCCTTTTCGGCCTTCTTCGTTCTTTGTGTGACACCAACGTATCCAAGAGTTTGTGTTACGTTTTGCACCTAATTCGTGAACTCCTCCTGTGTCATGTACACCGACTCATTATGAAATGGTGAACTTGTGTTAGAAACGTAACCTTCGTCTAAATAAACAAAGAATTGTGTATTACTCATTTGCATTTATTATGGAAATATTTAATCCTAAATTAGCTCTCTTTATTTTTGTATATAATTGTATTATGATAATAGGATAAATGAGACTTTTGAAATTGTCATGGTATCAACCAAATAAAAAAAGTTCCTCAATTCGTCGCCCACTTTCCAAGACATTCCTCTGTCATTTTTTTACGATCTTCTCCTTTCCTATGGCCACCTCAGATATCTCTTATGTTCCTCGTCACTCTTTATGGCACTTTCTCACTATCAAACTCAACTCCAACAATGGATTTACCTAGAAAAGCCAAATTGTTCCTGTCCTATTGATGTATACAAAATGCAACATATAAATTACATCAACAGAGGCATAAAACCAACCCTTTTTTAGTACTAATGTTGGAAAAAAACGCTTTTTCTTTCTTCCTTTTGAATTTAAAGGACCAAACGAGCTTGAAAGAACAAAAGAAACAAATAAGCAGCAAAAAGCAACATAAATACAAGAAGAAGGAATAACGTGACATGCCCGACCCCTCGGCAGCATCTCTCAAGACAAAAACAAGGAAACAGAACCTGACCACGGGGCATTGCCAAGCTGGGCATTGGGCGTGGTCAGATCCTGCACAACAAGATAAACTCTTCAGAAGCTTCTACGCCCACCACGTGGCCGTGCCCAGCTCACCATGGGGGGTGGTCAACTCTTAGATTTGCAGAATCTTGATAGTACATCAAAGAGTTGACCACGGGGCCGTGCCCAGAAGACACGGGGTCGTGTGGGCCCCCCTGCTGACATATGCAATTAATGAAGGAAGAGAAGAAGGATGTCCACGGGCCGTGCCCAGTGGACACGGGGTCGTGGCCGGGGCTCTGTTCTAGCTATAAATAGGGGTGCTTGGTTCACTTCAAAGGCATCCTTTGGCTAACCACTTCTCTCCGACTTTGCCATCATTCCACCACCACTACAACACCAACACCCATCACCATCATCCATCTATCATCTTCAGAGTGTGTAGTAGTCTCGGGATCCAAGATTGATCGTAAGAGTTCTTGTCAATCAAAGGCCATGTTTGGCTAATCTCTTACATCACTTGGTGAAGACAAGTTTTTAATGTATTACTTTTGATTTTTAATCTTTCGGCACTTTTTAATTGGGTTTGTATTAATGACTTTAATAACTAGTTTCTTATGTTGAAAGTGAATTTTCTTTACCATTTCTTCATGATGTCATTGATTTGCTCATTCGTGTCTTTACGGTCTATATAAAGCGCGTTAACTACCTGGAAGGGGGTTAGGAGGGTGGTTTGGTAAAGTTCTTGTCTCGTTCAGTGTATAGATCCTACGAGGACTTGGCTCAAGCTTACTAGGACCTCCTTCAATGCCCCAAAAGGTATTGAATGGTGGGGGTGCGAATAGCTTGAACCCCTCATATGCAAACTACTATTAATACTTTAAACCGGCTTCTTGGGATTGTATCCTTGCTGACTCAAACCACTTAGCCGAGGGTAACGTCACCTTTAAAAGAGGGGCCTACCACTTTCACATTAATAACTTACTTAATTGTCATTCAATATTCCGACCCTTTGGGATTGTATCCCTGCCGACTTAAACCACTGGGTTGATGGTAACGTCAACTTCAAAAGAGGGGCATACTACTATAACCAAGATAATCTCTTAAAAAGTCCGAAAGTACGAAAATCATCAAAGGATACATTAAAGATGAGTTGGATCCAAGTGATTCTATCCTGTCTATTTGTTTTTCATTTTACTTATCTTTTCATTTTTAGTTTTACTTCATATTTAAAAACTTATCTCAAAAATTTAGATTGATTAGACGTTGACGATAAACCGATATTAAAAGCTCTTGTGTCCTTGGAAGACCTCGGTATCTTACCAACACTATACTACGCTCGTGATAAGTGCCCTTGCCCAAGTGTGTGTTTAGTGTTAGTATAATATCGTGTTTTATAAATTTAAAACTTGACTAATGCGTAAAACGGGCTTAAAATATTAATAAAATCATATCGCACTCGACATGCACCACCTATCCTATCTCGATTTTCTTGGGCACATTGAAGGCTCCACTTTCTTCCCATCGGAGTCCGTTATAACCTAACGGGAAACCGTCGCAAACTCACATTTCACCACCTGGAAATCTACAGACCAGAATATCATCCTTCTCCTTTATCCAACCCTCACCTAAGAAGTCATGGTCGAGGTGATCGGGCATACCTCATCTCGTCAAGTTTGGCAAGCTTAAGAGTCCGCATACATTCACAATTCCCTTGGAGGACGTGTGCACACTCTTAAGGAATCTTTCAGGCAACTTCAAAAGGGAAATAGCACTGTCTCCGATTATGGCTACAAGTTCAAGACAGTATGTGAATAACTCGCCACCATAGGTCATCTGTTCACTGATAATGAAAAGCGCCACTGGTTTCTTTGCGGACTTTGGTCGACTTTTGAAACCTTCTCAATGTCTCAAAGGACCGTACACCCATCACTAGCCTTCGTGACTTGTTAGCACATGCAGGGAGCCATGAAATTTTACTTTAGAATCTTCATGGCACTCAAACTCCTCAAGCGACTTTTGCGACTCAATCCTAAGAAATACCTCTAAACCTTTATATGGATGCTACAAGGGGGTCATCCTCAACTCATGGAAGGTCTATAATAAGCCCCCGCCTCACTAGTAACTTTCCAGAAAAGAAGGCCACTATGCTAGTTCATGCCCCAATCTCTCAAGCTTCGCTCAACAGGAACCACCGCTTGATGCTCGTCTAGCACAAGCATTTCAAGCACAATGCAACATCGCCCAAAACACACCAGATTGGACCAAGATTCGGAAGCAACAACACACATGCTTTGCTTTTCTGATGGTCTATACACATCCTACACGGATTCTGGTAACACTCATGTAACCTTTGGAAATGGAGAATATTTACCCGTTAGTTGAATCGGCACAACCACTTACAAAATGTGCTTGCGGTTCCTAATATTATTAATAATCTCCTTTTCATCAGTAAATTAACGCACGATTCACTCGTTGATTTTTATTTTCTAACAGTTCCTTTCACATTCAAGACCCAAAAAACGGAGGTCGTTGCTGGAGGTACTTGTAGTTTATGTCCTTTCTCAAGGTCACAGGTCTCTTATTGCTGCTTTGTCCGCCTCTCACATTCGTGTATTTTTTGATAAATGGCATAGTTGCCTAAGACATGTTTTGCTTGATTTTATTTCAAACTTGAATAAACTTGATCATGTTTTTGTTACATTTTTATTGCCTAAACCCGGTTTTTGTTAATCTTGTGAATTATCTAAGGCGCATCGCCTTCCTTTTGTTGAAAATACAATAAGTTCTTCATATGTTCTAGAATTAATCCATTTTGATCTTTGGGGTCCCACGCCCGTTATTTCTACCAACAGATTTTCACATAATATCAAAGTTTTTGAAAGCAACGGGGGAACCAATTTCACAAACATTCGAGTTCAACAATTTTTCCAACAACATAGCATTCATAACCGGTATCTTGCCCTCATATACCCCAACAAAAATGAAATGGAAGGGCCTAAAGAAAACATCGTCACATAACTGAAATCGGTTTAGCTAAGATGTTCAATTCTCATGCACCATCTAGTTTATGGGTTGATGTTTTCTCTTCTACCACTTATATAATAAAGCAAATACCGACACCCATTCTAGAAAACAAATATCCTTTTGAAATCCTCTACAACCAATCACCATCCTACATAAATCTTAGATATTTTTGATGTTGTATTCTTTCATATCTTAGAGACTATACCAAACACAAACTCCTACAAGTGCTCCTTGCATTCTTATTGGTGATAGTCCCAAGTATAAGGGGTACCGGACAACCGGTGCCTTCACCCAACAACATCCCGAGTCTATAACACGTCATGCAAAATTTGATGAAGATATTTTTCCCTTTACTAGTGCAAATCCACCAGTTAATGAAGCATCTCTTATCTTCTCAAACTTTGATGACATAATTCACTCACATTCATGTCACACCCCAATATTTCAACATCGCCTGGTGGGCCCGGATGGGGAGTATCGTGATGAGATTGATATCAAATACACAAACACAGATAGCACAGCGGAAGTCTTGGATTTAAAATATTATTACAACCATAATTGTCCAAGTGTTCAAAATAATAATACAGACAGCTTGTAATAAAAGATCAACAAGCTGATCGAAAATGTACAAAAATGAGATAACAGACTATAGGCTATATGCAAAGGAGTTGCAAGTTCTTCTTCTAGCATTACCAGGCAACTTCCAGCCTATTATGTAACCTTGCAACCTGTAACTTAGTCTTTTGAAAATACGTCAGTTTACACTGGTAAATACAAATAACCGACTCATTTTGAAAATATTTCAAAATTGTTTTCATGTACACAATGGTACATATAATTTTCATAAATAACTTAGGATAAACTATTTCTCATGTTATTAGTTTTACAAGCTTGACAATACATATGGGGCCCGGAAATAATGCCGAGACATGATTAACCGAAAAACCACATTATTCCCTTATTGGGCAAAACCTGTATTGGGTTATAAAAATCATTTTAATATAGCATTAGCATCTATCAGGTGTATGCCTACACCCCGTGCTTAGGTCATGGCCACCTACAATTAAATGAGCCGAGGATATCCAGGACACGGTCGTATTAACCCCCAATGTTTAAGTCAAAGCATTACGAATTAAAACGGATTATTTGGATTCCTGACACATCTATCTTTGATCCCATACCCGACCATGCGGTAATAATATATCGTATCTTAAGCCCGTATAGGGAAAATAGGTTAAGAGTATTTACCTGGCTTAACAAGTCTTATAGTGCAAGAGATAATAAGCACAGCCGTTAACAAAAAAACTAAGATTGGTTGCAATCTACCAGAAGGCCCTAGCCTGGAATGAATGGTATAATAACCAATTAGAATATTAACGGGTCTTATTCAAGTCATAGACTTGGACCGGTTAACTTAAATCAACAAAAATGATACGATACACTTGATTAAGCGATGACTGGATTAGAATGTAGTTTAAACCCCACAAGTACTAAGAGTTGTATAATTAGGCATAATTTAAGAACTTGTGTAAAAACTTAGAATCTGATTATGATCAAATAGTATAAACTCAGAGGGTTATCCTACATTATAATGTGATTATAATACAACTTAAATTCAGTAGCTAACTTAGCTAAATCGGGTCAGAATCGAAAGTCAAAGAAGAAGTCAAACTGCTCGACTTTCGGTTGCGAACCGACACTGAAACTGGAAATGACGGGCTGAGCATCTTCATACATGTTCTAATATTAATTACCAACTGATTTAGTGTCAAAAACATGGGTTATAACATTTATAAGTTCATTTTATAAAGTTTACGAAATTCTGCCCTTTGACTTTTTAATTAACATAACTTTGACCCATCATTTGACTAAGTTAACGTGGTTTCCAAGAGGTGCCCTTTTGAGGGATTAACACCTACCTAATTACGATCACGTAGCCATGTTCGAATTGAACAATGGCTGGACCATAATGGTCTAAACCGAAAGTTAAAGCAAAAGTCAATTTGCTCGACTTTCGGCTTATAATAGCCTTTAAAACGAAAATGAACTGGAAAGGAACACTTACAGGTGAACCTTAGAATCTTTAAGACTCGGTAATGCTCCGATAGCTCAAGAACTTCCAGATTGAGATAGAGGAGTGATTTAAAGATATGGTGCATGTGAAAATGAAAGATCAAGACCCTATTTATACTTGTGCCGCTTGAAGGGGATCATTATAGGTGTTATGGGTTAGTTTAGGATCATCCTATGTGCCCTTAAACGTGTCAAGTACAGCAAGGAAACTCAGATATTCGATTATGTGGCTAACATGCAGATTTGTTTGAGCTTCAAACAAAATCTGTCTCTGGTGATCGCTTGCGGACCGTTTGGCCCTCTGGCTTACGGTCCGTAAGCCCACAAGGCGCACACTGATTTGATTTTCCTTGCGGACCGTAAGGAATAAGCCTTAGCGGTCCGTAACCGTCATCTGGCAACAAAAAAAATAATTTGTTTGTGGTCCATAAGCATGAAAGCTTACGGTCCGTAAAGGGTCACTCAGAGGTAAAACTTTTGCATGTTGACACCTTTAGTCCCTCTACATTCATACTTTCATATATTGTCAAAATTAGTCATTCTCGTCCAATATTAGGCATATAAATGAGAGTATGGACATGTATCAGTACATGACACGACAAGTATTTACGAGGTGTTACATCCTCACCCCCTTAAAAGAAATCTCGACCTCGAGATTTTGTTCAAAAAGATGGGGAGGGGGTACTTTTGTCACATAGTGGACTCAACCTCCCACGTATATTCGCTGCCTTGACGGGCATCCCATTTAACATTTACAATAGGTATAAACTTCCTTCGGAGCTTTTTAACCTATCGATCCTCGATCGAAATTGGTTTCTCAACAAACCTCAGGTTTTCATCTATCTGCACATCTTGATGTGACATTGCTAGTGACTCATGATGTGGAACATATTGTGAATTCCACTAAGCTCCTCCGGCAAATTTATCTTATAAGCTACTAATCCGACACATTCGATTATCTCGAATGGTCCTATATATCACGGGCTTAACTTGCCCTTCTTTCTAAAGTGCCTCACACCTTTTGAGATTCCAGGATCCGGCAGGTTTGACGGAGTTTTGGTCCCGAGATAACCGGTTCGGTGATAAGAAATGAGTAGAAGTAGAAATCGACACCGAACTAGTCAATTTAATCTGGTTTCTATTAATGTTTAAAAGTTACATACCCGTGAAAGCAGTTGGACAGCATCTCCCCTCAGGGAACCAAAGCCTGTCCTACACAAGACCCTAACACCCATATATATAGGCATAGTGCCTTCGTACGAACCCACATAGGGGCCTTCGTATGAACCGGCTAAAGTCCTGTGGATCCGTACGAACTGGCTAGAGTGTCTGTTCGTACGAAGGTACTGCTACATCACAAAACCTTTCAGTTCGTACTGGATTTCACACTATTCTATACAATATTCAACACACGCTCTATCTAGCCTATTCGCACAGTGGCGGACATACACAATATGCACCAAAAGATTCCCCTTTGGCCGTCACTGTCGAATCGTCACGTTGAAAATCTTGAGCCGTGTTTTGAATATTCTGCAACTTCAATCAAGCATCTTTAAATCTTCAATAAATTCCCCCTTGATTGATGATCCAGGTTTGCTTTGACAATGTTATGCACAAATTCCCCCTGAAATGAATCGCCAGGTCTTTGTTTGCACAGTTCACGACTCTTCCTCTGATTTGCTAAATTGCAATCTTCACGAATAATCATCAACTTGAAACTAATCAATGCAGCTTCTTTGTTTCAACTTTAACCACATCCGCATTCGGTTTTTGATATATCATTTCAGCACCATCGATCTCGCATTCCGCCTGCTTGATCTTTTTATTGTATAAAAACCCAACCGGCAATTGGTAGAAACTTCGAACACCCCACTGGTTAATGTCAAATCTATGATTACCCACGAAAATCTGAAATCCTGTTTTCCATGATCACCTTACGTGTAAACGGTATTTTCCACAATCGGCAAATCTTCATCGGATAACGAAATCTCTGGTAACGCACTCAGATCTCCGAAGCTTTCATCCACGATCAGATTCACCCTCCTGGATAATCCAGATCTCAAAAGCTTTCATCCACGATTAGATTCACATTCCCAGACAATCTGAGGTCGAAACCACCCGAATACTGTTGCATCGTCACGAATTTAAAAAATAATGGAATTTCAATATGAAAGTTTTATTCCCCCTCATTTTTGCAACTTCTGACGTCTTACCACTGAATTCCCCCTCAAACTGAGCAATTCAGTCCTCTTTTATCTCTGAAAAACTCGACTATGCTGAAAATATGACAATTTTCCCAAAACATCAGTTTTTCATCATTGCGGATTTTACGTTACGGCCCATTAATAGTCAGATAACCCAGATGATAAACATTCTACACCAGTATCATGACTACCCCACTAATTTCCACAATCCGTGATCGCATCATTAAATATGTTCGCTGAAGCCCCAGACGGTGTCTCTGAACAACCCAGCTTGGTCGTTAAAAACCCGAAAAACATTTCAATCACCAAATTTTTTCTGGAGACTCACCTCGTCATTGCGATCAAAAAATTCCTTTTTTAGGCATTTGCTCATTCATGCGAATGGAGTAGGTCCGTTCGTATGAATGGGCTGATTCTGGATCAATTTGACATTTTTGCACCATGGTCGGTTCGTATGAACCTGCGTAGTCGGTTCGTATGAAGCTGGAATCCCGGTTCGTATGAAGCTGTCCCTTCGTACGAAGATTTCCTGTGACACCCCAGGAAAATCAGGAAAACAACGCAACTTAACTAGCTTCCTCAGTAACCACGCACTAAATTTCGGGACGAAATTCTCTTAACAGGGGGAGAATGTGACAACCCTCAAATTTACATGTAACCGTACAATCTATTATTGCTAATTAAAGTACTTGATGACTGTGCTGAATCATTTAACTGCTCTCTGATTTCTGTGTTATGCTTACATGTATTTGTTAACATACTAATAGTATACAGAAAAATTACTAAATAAGTCCGGTATGCTTTCCTGAGTGTTGAAAATTAAAAACGTTACAAAAATATATATATAGGATGCTTTACTGATTAATTAAGCAGTTTAACGAAACAGTATCGAACCGAACAACCGGACTTTACTCGGAACATAAAAATATTGTCAATGACATTGTTATTGCTTTTCTGAGCCAGTTAGGGTCCCCGAACACCCTAACACCCGTTATAATACATAACACACTAGTAACTAATTTTAATTCCTAACTAAACAAACTAAACACTTAACTATCCATCCAAATCAAACCATAACCCCCCCCCCCCCCACCTAACCGAACGGTTCCACAAGGGAACACACACCACCCAATTTTGATTATTTTAATCCTACTTGTCTAGTATCTTGACAACATTTTACATAATGGGTAATATTGGTGAATGGGCTATAAGAATACTTCATGGACAAGACTTTCATTCATTCACAAACACTTAACAAAAAAAAAAATCATCTCTCTCTTTCCCTCTCCTTACAATCGGCCGAAACCAACACCCCATACCCACCCATCCTTCAAATCTTGTTCAAGCTATTTTCATATATACAAAGGTGAAAGGTCACGCACAAGGAGGCTCGGTGCTTTCGGAATCTCAAGAACCTCACTACGTTGCTTTTATCCACCTAGTTTTCGCTTTGATTCTTCCCTAGCCACGAGCTAGTAGTAAGTGCTTCTAAACACTTCCTTGTTCATGTTTAAAGTGGTTAATAAGTGATTTAACGGTTAAAATTTAGAAACACTAAAGAACTTAACATAAAGTCTTGAACATAAGATGAATAAGATGGATAAAGAGAAGTTATGTGTGTAAATCATGTAGTTCTTGTATTGTTATGATTCTTGATTGATTTCCTGATGATTTACTGGTTAATATTGATGTTTGATGTTGTTGTGATCACTAAACATGCTAACGGAATCAATCGAACACGAACTAGAAAGCTAAAGGCTGAAAAACAGAATCTGTCCAAGCTTTTACAGCCAACTTCAGTTGGCTGTAAACAGGTCATGACTCAACGAAAAACTGATATTTTCAGTCTATAACGTGTTATTATGAAATACGGTTCTAATGGCACCGGAATCATAATTTTTGGACTCCGTTTACTATTTTTAAAGTGTCATTTCGTAACAGCAGCTAGAGCTGTATTTTTCTGCTGAAAATATGCGTTTTGTTTTCTGTCATAACTTGAGTTCTGTGTAGAGTTAGATCATGAAACTTGTACTGTAGATGACCAACGATGTATTTGTAATTCTCCCACTAGAATTTTGTAAATCGGACTCCCGATGAATTTTAAATAAATTATTCTGTGGACTATGGTCAGAAAAAGATAAATCTGAGTTCAGTCCGGAAAATGAATTTTTATAAATTATTAGTAATGAACTGGACCCCGATATTTTTACACAATAAAATTTGGAATGTTTAAGACATTCTGTAAAAATTTGGGAATTTTTGGAATAAGTTAACTATTTTATTAAAATGTCCGAAAACAGCCCGGTTTTGAATATTTAAGCTAAAACGACAAAAGTTGTAATTTGCGTGTCTAGATGTCGAGTATGCTATCGGTGAATGATCTAACATGTTATATGTGTTATGTGCATTATCATATGTTTATTTATGAACGGGAATTGATTGGAAGTTTATATGGGCATAAACCATCAAAGTAATGAATGTTATGTGATAGATACGTGTAGGAACTTTGTGCTCTAATTGAAAACCACTAAATGACTAACTGGTAATCATATTAGGACGTGATTGACCGACCTTGACTGTTAGCTATATTTGAGAGTCTAACCGAGCAAACCAAGGTGAGTTCACACCCTTACTAAGGCATGGGATTCCCGGTGGTTGGGAATGGGATTGAATAACTATTTATATTATCAACACTACTAGACTACCTACTACTGTCCTCGGATTGAGAAGGGCATGTACGTAAAACCTACGTACACTCACACTTACTACTGTCCTTGGATTGAAAAGGGCACGTACGTAAAACCTACGTACATTCATACTTACTACTGTCCTCGGATTGAGAAGGGCACGTACGTAAAACCTACGTACACTCATACTTACTACTGTCCTCGGATTGAGAAGGGCACGTACGTAAAACCTACGTACACTCATACTTAACACCGTCCTCGGATTGGGAAGGACACTTATGGATACGCCTAGTCTAGTAACATACATAATGGGAAGCCCCCACTAAATATCGTAAAGGTTTGGGAATCAAGGATAATGGGTAATACATGGTTATGAAACGAACTTACGATTTCTGATACGAACTCATTAACTGAACAACCAACTGTGAACTCGCTCAACTTTGTTGTTGATTTGTTGTTACATGCCTTGCAGGTCGTTAGGTACTTATGGAGCTTGCGCGAGGAGGAGGTCGTTGTGGAACAGGGATTGTTATGTCCCGTGCCTAATAAATAAACTTTATGAACTTATGATTTGGATTTATGTTTTATGCTTCCGCTGTTAACCTAAAGTCGGTTACTTATCTTTTGGTCACCAATTTCATTGCGATTGGCTTTATTAACTTAAATTACGTTGTTCAATATGATTGGTGGCTCGATCCTGGTCACGTCACGCCTCCAAGCGGTGACGCTCCGCATGGTGGATTTTGGGGGTGTGACAGATTGGTATCAGAGCCATTGGTTATAGTGAACTTGGTTTTAAAAAGGGAAAAGCTTTTTGATAAAACCAGACTATAACCTGTACAGTGCTCAACGATCCACAACGACGCTTCACTCCACGCGTAAGGCTCAACACTATAGGTGATATGGTTTATGTTTATATTATTACCTACTTGCTAGTTACATAGAACTTCGCTTATGGTACGCTTAGATGAACGTAGCAACTATTGATTGAAAACACATGTTTGCTTACTCTCTTCTGTCATCGCACTTTCGCGAACCTCTCTCACTCATGTTTTCCTTTGATATGAAGATCATGAGTGGGCACGTTAACCTAACTCGAGCCCAGTTGGCGGCTTTGATCACTGAACAAGTTACTGCAGCGCTCGCAGCTGCCCAGGCAGGAGGTCAGAACACTCAGCCACCAGTATGCACGTTCAAGACATTTATGGACTGTCGTCCTAGTACTTTCAGTGGCACTGAAGGGGCCGTCGGACTCCTCCACTGGTTTGAGAAGCTCGAATCAGTCTTTGAGATGTGTGAATGCCCTGAGGCTCATAGGGTGAAGTATGCCACTGGTACTCTCGAAGGCGTTGCGTTGACTTGGTGGAACGCGCAAGTTCAGATGTTAGGGCTGGCAGCTGCTAATGCCACCCCATGGAACGACTTCAAGGAACTGATCAAGTGAGAATACTGTAATCGTGATGACATCCACAAATTGGAAGTGGAGTTCTTTAACCTGAAGATAACGGGGTCAGAGATAGAGGCGTATACGAAGCGATCCAACGAACTGGCAGTGTTATGTCCAACTATGGTGGATCCTCCCATCAAGCGCATTGAGCTGTACCTCAAAGGCTTAGTACCAGAGATACAAAGCCATGTGACTGCTGCTAACCTTGATACCATCCAGGATGTTACTCGTCTCGCTCATCGTCTCACAGACCAGGCAGTGGAACAGAACAGGCTGCCTAAGCGTATAAGTGCTACTGTTACTGCTACTTCTGCTATTCCCAGTGACAACAAACGAAAATGGGATGGAGCCAACAACTAGGGTTCGACTACAGTTCAGTCCCAGGCGCAGCAGCGAAAGATTGATAGTACCGGAGCCCTGGTCAGCACTCTTCTGGTAGTCAAGGGCAGGGTGGATATCGAGGAAACCACCCAAAGTGCAACAAATGCAACAGACACCACAGTGGTCAGTGCAATAACGGACGCTGTCAGAGGTGTCTCAAGATGGGTCATGAAGCCAAGGATTGCAGGAGCCCACGGCCTACGAATCAGAATCGTCAGCAGCAACAGCAAGCACCGCAGAATCAGCAACAGCAACAGGGAAACAAGGGATGCTTTCAGTGTGGTGCTGAAGATCACTTCAAGAAACACTGCCCGCAATTAAATCAGAATCAGAATCACAACCAAGGAAACGGGAACAATAATGGGGGCAACAATGGAGGAAACAATGATGGCAACGGTGCCAGGGGTCGAGTGTTCGTGATTGGTCAGGGTGACGCAAGGAATGATCCTAACGTAGTGATGGGTAAGTTCCTTCTCGACGACTTTTATGTTACTGTTTTATTTGATTCGGGTGCCGATACCAGTTATGTGTCCCTAAAAGTTAGTCAAATGCTTAAGCGCACTCCAACACTTTTGATCCCCAAACACACAGTAGAGCTAGCAAATGGTAAAAGTCTCAAGGCCACGCACATAATCATAGGTTGTAACCTCATCTTAGCTGGTCAGACCTTCTCTATCGATCTTATTCCTATCCCACTGGGTAGTTTCGACGTCGTAATTGGGATGGATTGGCTATCTCACCATCAAGCGGAGATTGTTTGCAAGGAGAAAATCGTCCGCATTCCTCGCTCTGGTGAAGAACCCCTCGTGATTCATGGCGACAAGAGTGGTGCTGTTGTAGGCATTATCTCTTTCCTTAAGGCCCAAAAGTGTTTGCGAAAGGCACTCGTTACTGACACATCAACGGCAGAGAAGAGAATTGAAGACATTCCTATTGTGCGCGACTTTCCTGAGGTATTTCCTGAGGAATTACTTGGTCTTTCGCCTCATCGCCAAGTTAAATTTCAAATCGAGCTAGCTCCTGGAGCAACACCAATAGCTCGAGCACCATATCGTCGAGCTCCATCAGAACTCGAAGAATTGTCTACGCAACTACAAGAACTCTTGGAAAAGGGTTTTATACGTCCTAGCTCTTCGTCCTAGGGAGCTCCAGTCTTGTTAGTGAAAAAGAAAGACGGTACTTTCAGAATGTGTATTGACTATCGCAAACTCAACAAGGTGACCGTGAAGAATCGATATCCTCTTCCATGTATTGATGATTTGTTCAACCAGTTGCAAGGGTCGAGCTATTACTCTAAGATTGATTTGAGATCGGGATACCATCAGCTGAGAGTCCGAGATGAGGACATCTCCAAAACAGCATTCAGAACTCGCTACGACCATTACGAGTTTCTGGTTATGCCTTTCGGATTGACGAATGCACCAGCGGTCTTCATGGATCTCATGAACCAAGTGTGCAAGCCTTACCTGGATAAGTTTGTCATTGTATTCATCGACGATATCCTGATCTATTCGAAGAGTCAGGAGGAACACGAGCAGCATCTACGACTTATGCTGGAACTTCTTCGAAAAGAGCAGTTGTATGCCAAGTTTTCGAAATGTGACTTCTGGCTTCGCGAAGTCCACTTTCTAGGCCATGTGGTAAACAAGGATGGAATCCATGTGGATCCATCTAAGGTTGACTCGATCAAGAACCGGCCTGCACCCCGTACACCAACAAAAATCCACCAATTCTTGGGTTTGGCGGGATATTACAGAAGATTTATCAAATATTTCTCCAAGATTGCGCAACTGCTCACTTCACTGACTCAGAAAGCTGTTATCTATCGTTGGGGTGATGCACAGGAGTCCGCATTTCAACGCTTGAAGAATAGACTTTGTAGCACGCCTATCCTCTCATTGCCTGGAGGCACAGATGATTTTGTGGTTTACTGCGATGCTTCCATCCAAGGACTTGGTTGCGTATTGATGCAACGTGACAAGGTCATTTCCTACGCATCACGCCAGCTTAAAGTTCATGAAAGGAACTACACTACGCACGACTTGGAGCTGGGAGCAGTTGTTTTCGCGCTTAAGATATGGAGACATTACCTGTACGGTACCAAGTGCACCATTTACACCGATCACAGGAGTCTCGAGCATATCTTCAAGCAAAAGGAGTTAAACATGCGACAACGCCGATGGGTCGAGCTCTTGAATGATTACGAATGCGCGATCAAGTACCATCCGGGCAAAGCCAATGTTGTGGCCGACGCCCTCAGTTGAAAGGATACTACACCTATACGTGTACGTGCTTTACAGCTTACCATCCAATCTAACCTTCCCGCTCAGATTCGCGATGCTCAGGTCGAAGCATTGAAAGCAGAGAACATCAGGGCTGAATCCCTACAAGGATCGAGACAACGGCTAGAACAAAAGGAAAATGGCGCCTACTATGTAAACGGACGCATCTGGGTTCCACTGTATGGAGACCTACGCGAGCTTGTGATGGATGAAGCACACAAGTCTCGTTATTCGGTACATCCTGGTTCGGATAAAATGTACCACGACCTCAAGACTACATACTGGTGGCCCGGTATGAAAGCCAGCGTAGCAACCTACATCAGTAAATGTTTGACTTACGCTAGGGTTAAGGTCGAATACCAGAAACCATCAGGCCTACTCCAACAACCAGAGATCCCGAAATGGAAATGGGAGCAAATTTCTAGGGATTTCGTTACTGGCCTGCCTAGATCTCAACGCGGAAACAATACCATTTGGGTGATCGTAGATCGACTGACCAAGTCTGCACATTTTCTGGCTATCAAAGAAACGGATAAGTTTTCTACTCTTGCAGACATTTACCTAAAGGAAGTGGTATCAAGGCACGGAGTGCCAACCTCCATCATTTCTGATCGTGACGCGCGTTTTACTTCGGAATTGTGGCAAGCTATGCACAAGTCTTTTGGCTCACGTTTAGATATGAGCACCGCTTATCATCTACAGACGGATGGGCAATCTGAACGCACCATCCAAACCCTCGAAGACATGCTTAGGGCATGCGTAATCGACTTCGGCAATGGCTGGGAAAAACACCTCCCGTTAGTGGAGTTTTCATATAACAACAGCTACCACACCAGCATCCAAGCCGCTCCGTTCGAGGCATTGTACGGACGCAAATGCCGATCACCTCTCTGTTGGGCAGAAGTTGGTGACAGCCAAATCATTGGCCCAGAACTTGTAGTAGATACCACCGAGAGAATTGCTCAGATACGACAACGAATGGCGGTAGCTCATGACCGTCAGAAAAGCTACGCTGATAAGGGAAGAAAACCACTCGAGTTCCAGGTTGGGGATCGAGTGCTACTCAAAGTCTCGCCTTGGAAAGGCGTAGTTCGTTTTGGCAAACGAGGCAAACTCAATCCGCGTTATGTTGGACCATTCGAAGTCAAGAGGAAAATTGGCAAAGTCGCCTACAGGTTGAATCTACCTGAAGAACTCAGCGGAGTTCACAATGTTTTCCATGTTTCGAATTTGAAGAAGTGTCTGTCAGATGAGACCCTCATAGTTCCTCTCAAGGAACTCACAATCGACGACCAGCTGCGATTCGTCGATGAACCAGTAGAGATTACGGATCGAGATGTTAAGATCCTCAAGCGTACCAGGATACCTCTGGTCCGAGTTCGTTGGAATGCTCGTCGTGGCCCAGAGTATACCTAGGAACGAGAAGACCAAATGAAAATCAAGTATCCCCAACTGTTTAAGGAAAACTTAACCACTACTGAGGCTGAAGCTACTGCAGAATTTCGGGACGAAATTTCAAATCAACGGGGGGATGATGTGACACCCCAGGAAAATCAGGAAAACAACGCAACTTAACTAGCTTCCTCAGTAACCATGCGCTAAATTTTGGGACGAAATTCTCTTAACAGGGGGAGAATGTGACAACCCTCAAATTTACATGTAACCGTACAATCTATTATTTCTAATTAAAGTACTTGATGACTGTGCTGAATCATTTAACTGCTCTCTGATTTCTGTGTTATGCTTACATGTATTTGTTAACATACTAATAGTATACAGAAAAATTATTAAATAAGTCCGGTATGCTTTCCTGAGTGTTGAAAATTAAAAACGTTACAAAAATATATATATAGGACGCTTTACGGATTAATTAAGCAGTTTAACGAAACAGTATCGAACCGAACAACCGGACTTTACCCGGAACATAAAAATATTGTCAATGACATTGTTATTGCTTTTCTGAGCCAGTTAGGGTCCCCGAACACCCTAACACCCGTTATAATACATAACACACTAGTAACTAATTTTAATTCCTAACTAAACAAACTAAACACTTAACTATCCATCCAAATCAAACCATAACCCCCCCCCCCCTAACCGAACGGTTCCCCAAGGGAACACACACCACCCAATTTTGATTATTTTAATCCTACTTGTCTAGTATCTTGACAACATTTTACATAATGGGTAATATTGGTGAATGGGCTATAGGAATACTTCATCGACAAGACTTTCATTCATTCACAAACACTTAACAAAAAAAAATCATCTCTCTCTTTCCCTCTCCTTACAATCGGCCGAAACCAACACCCCATACCCACCCATCCTTCAAATCTTGTTCAAGCTATTTTCATACATACAAAGGTGAAAGGTCACACACAAGGAGGCTCGGTGCTTTCGGAATCTCAAGAACCTCACTACGTTGCTTTTATCCACCTAGTTTTCGCTTTGATTCTTCCCTAGCCACGAGCTAGTAGTAAGTGCTTCTAAACACTTCCTTGTTCATGTTTAAAGTGGTTAATAAGTGATTTAACGGTTAAAATTTAGAAACACTAAAGAACATAACACAAAGTCTTGAACATAAGATGAATAAGATGGATAAAGAGAAGTTATGTGTGTAAATCATGTAGATCTTGTGTTGTTATGATTCTTGATTGATTTCCTGATGATTTACTGGTTAATATTGATGTTTGATGTTGTTGTGATCACTAAACATGCTAACGGAATCAATCGAACACAAACTAGAAAGCTAAAGGCTGAAAAACAGAATCTGTCCAAGCTTTTACTGCCAACTTCAGTTGGCTGTAAACAGGTCATGACTCAACAAAAAACTGATATTTTGAGTCTATGACGTGTTATTATGAAATACGGTTCTAATGGCACCGGAATCATAATTTTTGGACTCCGTTTACTATTTTTAAAGTGTCATTTCGTAACAGCAGCTAGAGCTGTATTTTTCTGCTGAAAATATGCGTTTTATTTTCTGTCATAACTTGAGTTCTGTGTAGAGTTAGATCATGAAACTTGTACTGTAGATGACCAACGATGTATTTGTAATTCTCTCACTGGAATTTCGTAAATCGGACTCCCGATGAATTTTAAATAAATTATTCCGTGGACTATGGTCAGAAAAAGATAAATCTGAGTTCAGTCCGGAAAATGAATTTTTATAAATTATTAGTAATGAACTGGACCCCGATATTTTTACACAATAAAATTTGGAACGTTTAAGACATTCTGTAAAAATTTGGGAATTCGACAACTTCAGCCCAACAAACGGGCGTTCGACATTTTCTCTCATACAAGGCCTCAAAAGGAGCAGCCTTGATGCTCATATGATAACTATTATTGTAGGACAATTCTATTAAGGGGAGATGGTCATCCCAACTACCACCCAAGTCGATCACACATGCCCTAAGAATGTCTTCCAATGTTTGGATAGTACACTTACTCTGTCCATCTGTCTGAGGATGGTAAGCCGTACTAAAGTTTAATCTTGTGCCTAAGGATTGCTGGAAACTTTTCCAGAAATGAGAAGTATATCTAGTATCTCTATTAGATACAATAGATATTGGCACACCATGCAGGAACACTATCTCGTCCACATATAACTTACCCAACTTGTTGGAGCTATACGTCTCCTTTATGGGCAAGATATGAGCAGACTTAGTCAGTCTATCCACAGTAACCCAAATCGTGCCATCGCCACGTTTGGTCTTAGGTAACTTGGTAATCAAATCCATAGTTACCATTTCCCACTTCCACGTGGGAATTTCAAGCTGTTGTAGAAGTCCTGACGGCTTTTGATGTTCAGCTTTAACTTGTGAACACGTTAGACACTTTGCTACATAGGTGGCTATGGATTTCTTCATACCCATCCACCAATAGATCTTCTTTAAATCTTGATACATTTTGTCACCTCTAGGGTGAACAGAATATTTGGAATTATGCGCTTCCTGGAGGATTCTCTAAGTCCTCAAAAGATTGGAACCCAGATTCTATCATTCAATCTAAGGATTCCATCTTTTCCAGGTGACAACTGATTAACAGTTCCACCCAATCCTTCACTTGGAATGTTAGTGTGACACCCCAGGAAAACCGGGAAAACCATACAACTTAACTAGCTTCCTCAGTGAGTGCCTACCAAATTTCGGGACGAAATTTCTTTCAACTTGGGGATGATGTGACAACTCGAAATTTAGAACCTTTCGTTGTATGCTTAAACGCGTGACTAGTTAAACTTATGTGATTAATGACAAATGAATACATGTGAACTTATATGATTATGTGTTATGTTGTGTGTATGCTTGTGTGTATGTATTCGAGTATGTATATGAACCGAGACAACACGAACCCGACTCGAGACCATGTGGTCTCGAGTGAACAATAACTTATGGGCCGGTTGGGCCATACATACACTCTTAGCCTATTTCGAAACCCATTAGGGTGCACAATGTGGAACAACTATATAACCCCTAGTGATGCTAATCTTGACATTTTTGGACAACACTCCTACTCTCCTCTACACACACACTCTCCACTCTCTCACTAAAACCCTAGACACCAAGCATCATACTTCTTCTCCTTTCTTCTCGGATCAAACCAACCGACCACAAAAGGGTCTCTCGGATTTGCTTGTTCACACCAAACAAAGCTTCATCTTCACCACCTCACAACCGGTTAGTGTTTATGATGTTTGTTAGTGTTTATGATGCTTGTTAGTGTTTATGATGTTTGTTGGTTAGTGTTTATGATGTTTGATGTTATGGATGACATGATTGAACTAGAACCGTTTGTACAATGATGATGTGCTTGTGAATCGTATGTATGATGTTGATAATCGGAACATGCTTTGATTTCGGATATGTGGCATAATGAACTCATGATGTTTTGTGTTTAAATGTAGTCTAAAACACTAGTTGTTGATGTTCATATAAATCGGATTGTGTACTCTTGTGTTAAGAACCGAAAGCTTGCTATTAGGGTGATTTGTTGATAAGTTGTTCATGATTCTTGTTAGACCTAGGTTCATATGAATGAAGATGAACTACTTGAATATTGAAGAACAAGATGAACATGATGAACACATGAAGAACTTGTTGAATATCATATGAACATGTTGAATATTTGAAATCTGATATGTTTGATCCATTTTTAGTAATTTGCTAGACAAGAAACATGTTTAAGGATTTTGGTTGGATAGTACAAACTGTTACATGAAATCAGAATGTTAGTGGGTAGTACACTGTACCGAATCAGCTCCTGTCCAACCGAAACCATCAGTTGCGACTCGAAACCACTGCTTGATGAGTCGAAATCCCCGGTTGCGACATCAGTTGCGAGTCGCAAACACCTGGTTGCGACTCGAAACCACACACGATCAGCACACCAACTTTGTGACTCGAAACCATTGTTGCGAGTCCGGTTGCGACTCGTAACCAAGACAGCATGAACCGAAACCATGGTTGCGACTCCGGTTGCGAGTCGCAAACACCTAGTTGCGACTCGAGACTATACACGGATACTCGCTGTTTGGGCTTGCACCTCATTTCGGACTTAATTGTTTGGGCCGGACTCTTGGGCCTAATGCACAGACCTTATATGTTACTGTTTGAATGGGGATATTGTTGAACTGCCATGATCAAACGTGTATGCCATGAACGATACTTGAATGCATTATGCTAGGAACATACATGTACTGATTGAATACGAACCTGATTGGTATGATACAACTGTGATAGGACGTGAGTAGCCACAACGTTGCTTGTTTGACTTTTCTGTGTTTCTACCGAGCAAACCAAGGTGAGTTCACACCCTCTACAAAGCATGGGATTCCCTGGGTCGGGAATTGGGGTTAAGGAACATGGGTTCCTCGTCCTCCTTGGGTAGGACAGCAATGGTTCAGGAATGTAATTCCTCGTCCTCACGGACAGATAACTCGTACTAGACCAAAACTCTATCACGAAGTCCCTCATCTTTGTATCGACTTAATCGCCGAGGCCAATGGCGAGCGGGTCATTAGTTAGATACCGCTATTTAGGTTTGACAAACCTCACACCGTGCCGCAGAGGACGGGCGTGAACTAATGGACTATTGGCACGTCAATGATGATAGACATTGACAGTTCAGGGCACATAAACATGACTACAGTCAGCAGTCGATATGGTAACGAGTCTAGTATATACATGGGGTAGCCCCCACGGCCGAAATGCCAGATAACTAACACGGGGTAGCCCCCACGGCTGGATTGCCAGAATAATTGGGAATAAACAAGTCACGTTTTTTAACTATGGGGTAACCCCCACGGCAGGATGCCAGATAAAGGAAATTGTTTTCGAAACAACGTAAAACGAACACCCAACCGTGAACTCACTCAACTTGTTGTTGACTCGTTACTACATGCTTTGCAGGTCCTTAGATTCTTAGCTGGAGCTTGCATGGAGGAGGATCGTTGTGGGACATGGACGACTGTGTGCCATGTTAAACTTTGAAACAATTAAACTCATGTTATGATTTAAGACTTATGCTTCCGCTTGCAACTTAACTATGTTTTGTTTGAACACCAATTGTATTGGTTGGATTTTATAACTACTTATATGCTTGTTCAATATGATTGGTGGCTGGATCCTGGTCAGTCACGCCTCCAAGCGGTGGAACTCCGCAGGTGGATTTTGGGGGTGTGACAGATTGGTATCAGAGCCATTGGTTATAGAGAACTTGGTTTTAATAAAGGGAAAAACGTTTTTGTTAAAACCAGACTATAACCTGTACAGTGCTCAACGGTCCACAACGATGCTTCACTCCACATGCAAGGCTCGACATTCTAGGTGATATGATCTGTGTATATATTACCTACTTGTTAGATACATAGTACATTGTTCATGGTATGCTTGGTTAGTATAACTACTGTTGCTTGAACACGTGCGTGCTTACTCTATTTTATCGTCGTACTTTCGCAAACCCCTCTCACTCACGTTCTTCTTGATATGAAGATCATGTCTGGACGCGTTAACCTGACACAAGCCCAGTTGACGGCTCTGATTAACGAACGAGTTGCCGCAGCACTTGCAGCTGCACACGCAGGAGGTATATCCTGCAGTCCGAACTCACTCTAGGATCTTTAGGATCCCACTCTCGTGAACCAACCTTTGTGTTAAACTCTGTCTTTTCTTTCACCCACGATAGGTCAACACGTTCAGCCACCCGTGTGCACTTTCAAAACCTTTATGGACTGTCGACCTAGTACCTTTAATGGCACCGAGGGAGCGATAGGTCTCCTACACTGGATTCGCAGGATCGAATCGGCATTCGAAGAAAGTGAAAGCCCTACCAGTAAGCGAGTAGAGTACGCTGCTGGTACCTTGCAAGGGAAAGCGTATTCTTGGTGGAACACACAAGTTCAGATGCTCGGGTTAGCAGATGCGAATGCCACCCCCTGGAGCGACTTCAAGGATTTGATCAAGGAAGAATTTTGTCATCCGGACGACATCCTCAAACTTGAAATAGAGTACTTTGGCTTGAAAATGGAAGGATCAGAGATCGAAGCGTACACGAAAAGGTCCAACGATTTGGCTGCCTTATGTCCTAACTTGTCACAACCCATTTCTAGACGAATCGAGCTATACCTCAGAGGCTTAGCCCCAGAAATCCGAGGGTCCGTTATTGCGGCCAACTTTTCCACAATCCAACAAGTCGTTCGTTTGGCGCACCAGCTCACTGATCAGGCAGTGGAAGAGGGCAAGTTACCCAAGCGCAACCCCTCCAATGCAAATGCTCTTATTAACACCAAGCATATTTGGGGTGATCACCAGAGTGAAGGTCGTGGCCCTATACAACAGGACCCGCACGGGAAACTCGTACAGCAGGGGCTGAACTACCAAAATCAAGGGGGATACCTTGGGAATAAGCCGAAATGCCGCAAATGCCATCAACACCACACCGGGTCATGTATGGAATCGTGCTGCCATCGGTGCAAGAAGACGGGACATGTGGCTAGAGATTGCAGGAGCCCATACCCTGCACACCGAAACCAGCAGCAGCAGGGTAGCAAAAAGGGGTGTTTCCGTTGTGGGGCTGAAGGCCATCTTAAGAGGAACTGTCCGCAGATGAGGCAGAAACGCGACAACAGCAACAATGGAGCCCGGGGGCGGGCGTTCGTGATCGGCCAAGGTGAAGCAAGGAATGACCCCAATGTTGTGGCGGGTAAGTTCCTTCTCGACGACTTTTATGTTTCAGTTTTATTTGATTCGGGTGCCGATACTAGCTACATGTCACTAGAAGTTAGTCGAATGCTTAAGCGTATTCCAACACCCTTGAACAACAAGCACATTGTAGAGCTAGCAAATGGTAAGAGTTTAGAGGCCACACACGTAGTCAAGGGTTGTAAACTTATTCTCGCTGACCAGACCTTCTCTATCGACCTCATTCCTATTGTCTTGGGTAGTTTCGACGTTGTCATTGGGATGGGTTGGTTATCCCAACACCGAGCAGAGATTCTTTGCAACGAGAAGGTTGTCCGTGTTCCAGGTCCCGATGGTGAACCTCTCATGATTCATGGCGACAAGAGGAGTGCTGTTGAGAACGTCATTTCTCTCCTTAAGGCCCAAAAGTACTTGCGAAAGGGCCACACTGCCATTTTGGCTCTCATTACTGACACCACGGAGAAAGAGAAGAAGATAGAAGATTTTCCAGTTGTACGCGATTATCCAGAGGTATTTCCTGAGGAATTACCTGGTCTTCCGCCTCATCGCCAAGTCGAGTTTCAGATCGAACTAGCTCCTGGAGCTGCGCCTATAGCTCGTGCACCTTATCGCTTAGCTCCATCAGAGTGTGCATCGACTATCGGGGACTCAACAAGGTAATGGTGAAGAATCGTTATCCTCTACCGCGTATTGACGACATGTTCGACCAGCTACAAAGGTCGAGTTACTATTCAAAGATTGATTTGAGATCAGGATATCACCAGCTGAGAGTCCGGGAGGAGGACGTCTCCAGAACAGCTTTTAGAACTCGCTATGGGCATTACGAGTTTTTGGTCATGCCTTTTGGGCTGACAAACGCACCTGCGATCTTCATGGACTTGATGAATCGAGTGTGCAAGCCTTACCTGAACAAGTTCGTTATAGTCTTCATCGACGACATCCTGATCTATCCCAAGAGTCAGAAGGAACACGAGCAGCATCTACGACTTATTTTGGAACTCCTTCGAACAGAACAGCTTTATGCAAAGTTCTCGAAATGCGACTTCTGGCTTCGAGAAGTCCATTTCCTAGGCCACGTGGTAAACGAGGATGGGATTCATGTTGATCCATCCAAGATAGACTCGATTAAGAACTGGCCTGCACCTCGTACACCAAAGGAAATTCGCCAATTCTTGGGTTTGGCAGGATACTACCGGAGATTCATAAAGGATTTTTCTAAGATTGCACAGCCTCTCACCTCACTAACGCAGAAGGGCGTTGTTTATCGCTGGGGAAACGCACAGGAGTTGGCATTTCAGCACCTAAAGGATAGACTTTGTAGCGCACCTATCCTTTCCTTGCTAGAAGGCACAGACGACTTTGTGGTCTACTGCGACGCATCCATTCAGGGTCTTGGTTGTGTATTGATGCAACGAGATAAGGTTATAGCCTACGCCTCACGCCAACTTAAGGTTCATGAAAAGAACTACACGACGCACGACTTGGAGCTGGGAGCTGTTGTTTTTGCACTTAAGTTATGGCGGCATTACCTGTACGGTACCAAGTGCGCCATCTACACTGACCACAGGAGCCTCGAGCATATCTTCAAACAGAAAGAACTAAATATGCGACAACGACGATGGGTCGAGCTACTGAATGACTACGAGTGCTCAATCAGGTATCACCCGGGCAAAGCCAATGTTGTGGCTGACGCCCTCAGTCGGAAGGACACTGCGCCTAAGCGCGTGCGAGCTTTACAACTCACGATCCACTCTAGTCTCCCTTTCCAAATACGAGCTGCTCAGATAGAAGCACTGAAACCAGAAAATGTCAGGGCTGAAGCCCTACGCGGATCGAGGCAACGCTTAGAACAGAAGGAAGACGGTGCTTACTACGTAACGGGACGCGTTTGGGTCCCACTCTATGGCAACCTACGAGAGCTTGTGATGGACGAAGCACACAAGTCTCGCTACTCGGTACATCCTGGATCGGACAAAATGTACCACGACATTAAAACTACGTATTGGTGGCCTAGCATGAAGGCCCACATAGCGACCTACGTCAGCAAGTGTTTGACTTGTGCGAGAGTCGAGTCGGAATACCAGAAACCATCAGGCCTACTCCAACAACCAGAGATACCTCAGTGGGAATGGGAGCAAATTTCCATGGATTTTGTCACTGGCCTACCTAGATCCCAGCGCGGGAACGATACTATTTGGGTGATCGTGGATCGACTCACAAAATCTGCACACTTCCTGGCTATCAAGGAGACGGACAAATTCTCCACACTCGCAGAAATTTACCTCAAGGAAGTTGTTTCGAGGCACGGGGTGCCCACCTCCATTATCTCGGATCGAGATGCACGTTTTACTTCAGAGCTGTGGCAAGCAATGCACAAATCCTTTGGCTCGCGATTAGACATGAGCACAGCGTATCATCCTCAGACGGACGGGCAGTCCGAGCGCACTATTCAAACCTTAGAGGACATGCTTCATGCATGTGTAATCGACTTTGGCAACCGCTGGGAAAAGCATCTACCACTTGTGGAATTCTCGTACAATAACAGCTACCACACCAGCATTAAACCTGCTCCATTTGAGGCATTGTACGGACGTAAATGCCGGTCACCTCTTTGCTGGGCAGAGGTGGGAGATAGTCAGATCACTGGTCCAGAATATGTGGTAGACACAACCGAACAAATCGCTCAGATAAGAAAACGCATGACGGCCGCTCGCGAACGTCAGAAAGTTTACGCCGATAAGGGCAGGAAACCACTTAAGCTCCAGGTTGGGGAGTGGGTATTACTCAAAGTTTCACCCTGGAAGGGTGTGGTTCGTTTTGGTAAACAAGGAAAACTTAACCCACAATACGTCGGACCTTTGAAATCATTGAGAAAATAGGCAGGGTGGCCTACAGACTGAACTTACCAGCAGAACTCAGTGCAGTTCACAACGTTTTCCATGTGTCGAATCTGAAGAAATGTCTGTCAGATGAGACCCTCGTAGTTCCTTTGAAGGAGCTCACCATCAACGAGCAGTTACGATTCGTCGAGGAACCAGTCGAGATCACGGACCGGGATGTTAAGGTCCTCAAGAGCACTAGAATACCTCTCGTTCGAGTTCGTTGGAACTCACGTCGCGGCCCAGAGTTCACCTGGGAGCGCGAAGATCAGATGAAACAAAAGTATCCCCAACTGTTCGCAAACAGTACACCCACTACTGAGGCCGAAGCTACGGAATTTCGAGACGAAATTCCAGATCAACGGGGGGTGGATGTGACACCCCAGGAAAACCGGGAAAACCATACAACTTAACTAGCTTCCTCAGTGAGTGCCTACCAAATTTCGGGACGAAATTTCTTTCAACTTGGGGATGATGTGACAACTCGAAATTTAGAACCTTTCGTTGTATGCTTAAACGCGTGACTAGTTAAACTTATGTGATTAATGACAAATGAATACATGTGAACTTATATGATTATGTGTTATGTTGTGTGTATGCTTGTGTGTATGTATTCGAGTATGTATATGAACCGAGACAACACGAACCCGACTCGAGACCATGTGGTCTCGAGTGAACAATAACTTATGGGCCGGTTGGGCCATACATACACTCTTAGCCTATTTCGAAACCCATTAGGGTGCACAATGTGGAACAACTATATAACCCCTAGTGATGCTAATCTTGACATTTTTGGACAACACTCCTACTCTCCTCTACACACACACTCTCCACTCTCTCACTAAAACCCTAGACACCAAGCATCATACTTCTTCTCCTTTCTTCTCGGATCAAACCAACCGACCACAAAAGGGTCTCTCGGATTTGCTTGTTCACACCAAACAAAGCTTCATCTTCACCACCTCACAACCGGTTAGTGTTTATGATGTTTGTTAGTGTTTATGATGCTTGTTAGTGTTTATGATGTTTGTTGGTTAGTGTTTATGATGTTTGATGTTATGGATGACATGATTGAACTAGAACCGTTTGTACAATGATGATGTGCTTGTGAATCGTATGTATGATGTTGATAATCGGAACATGCTTTGATTTCGGATATGTGGCATAATGAACTCATGATGTTTTGTGTTTAAATGTAGTCTAAAACACTAGTTGTTGATGTTCATATAAATCGGATTGTGTACTCTTGTGTTAAGAACCGAAAGCTTGCTATTAGGGTGATTTGTTGATAAGTTGTTCATGATTCTTGTTAGACCTAGGTTCATATGAATGAAGATGAACTACTTGAATATTGAAGAACAAGATGAACATGATGAACACATGAAGAACTTGTTGAATATCATATGAACATGTTGAATATTTGAAATCTGATATGTTTGATCCATTTTTAGTAATTTGCTAGACAAGAAACATGTTTAAGGATTTTGGTTGGATAGTACAAACTGTTACATGAAATCAGAATGTTAGTGGGTAGTACACTGTACCGAATCAGCTCCTGTCCAACCGAAACCATCAGTTGCGACTCGAAACCACTGCTTGATGAGTCGAAATCCCCGGTTGCGACATCAGTTGCGAGTCGCAAACACCTGGTTGCGACTCGAAACCACACATGATCAGCACACCAACTTTGTGACTCGAAACCATTGTTGCGAGTCCGGTTGCGACTCGTAACCAAGACAGCATGAACCGAAACCATGGTTGCGACTCCGGTTGCGAGTCGCAAACACCTAGTTGCGACTCGAGACTATACACGGATACTCGCTGTTTGGGCTTGCACCTCATTTCGGACTTAATTGTTTGGGCCGGACTCTTGGGCCTAATGCACAGACCTTATATGTTACTGTTTGAATGGGGATATTGTTGAACTGCCATGATCAAACGTGTATGCCATGAACGATACTTGAATGCATTATGCTAGGAACATACGTGTACTGATTGAATACGAACCTGATTGGTATGATACAACTGTGATAGGACGTGAGTAGCCACAACGTTGCTTGTTTGACTTTTCTGTGTTTCTACCGAGCAAACCAAGGTGAGTTCACACCCTCTACAAAGCATGGGATTCCCTGGGTCGGGAATTGGGGTTAAGGAACATGGGTTCCTCGTCCTCCTTGGGTAGGACAGCAATGGTTCAGGAATGTAATTCCTCGTCCTCACGGACAGATAACTCGTACTAGACCAAAACTCTATCACGAAGTCCCTCATCTTTGTATCGACTTAATCGCCGAGGCCAATGGCGAGCGGGTCATTAGTTAGATAGCGCTATTTAGGTTTGACAAACCTCACACCGTGCCGCAGAGGACGGGCGTGAACTAATGGACTACTTGCACGTCAATGATGATAGACATTGACAGTTTAGGGCACATAAACATGACTACAGTCAGCAGTCGATATGGTAACGAGTCTAGTATATACATGGGGTAGCCCCCACGGCCGAAATGCCAGATAACTAACACGGGGTAGCCCCCACGGCTGGATTGCTAGAATAATTGGGAATAAACAAGTCACGTTTTTTAACTATGGGGTAACCCCCACGGCAGGATGCCAGATAAAGGAAATTGTTTTCGAAACAACGTAAAACGAACACCCAACCGTGAACTCACTCAACTTGTTGTTGACTCGTTACTACATGCTTTGCAGGTCCTTAGATTCTTAGCTGGAGCTTGCATGGAGGAGGATCGTTGTGGGACATGGACGACTGTGTGCCATGTTAAACTTTGAAACAATTAAACTCATGTTATGATTTAAGACTTATGCTTCCGCTTGCAACTTAACTATGTTTTGTTTGAACACCAATTGTATTGGTTGGATTTTATAACTACTTATATGCTTGTTCAATATGATTGGTGGCTGGATCCTGGTCAGTCACGCCTCCAAGCGGTGGAACTCCGCAGGTGGATTTTGGGGGTGTGACAGATAGCCTCTAGCAAGGCTTGCTTTTGCGCATCCAATAGCTTCTCATTCAAGCATATCTTGAGCTCAATGCTCTTGGCGTTAATCCAAATCGACTTAACCCTTTCCTTGCGACTCAGCTCATCGGCAACTACATTTGCCTTGACGGGATGATAGCGAATCTCACAATCATAGTCATTCAACGTTTCCATCCAGCGGCGTTGTCTCATATTCAAATCCTTTTGGTTGAATAGATGTTGCAGACTTTTATGGTCAATGTATATAATACACTTCGTGCTATACAAGTAGTGTCTCCACAACTTTAGTGCAAATACAACAACACCCAACTCCAAGTCATGGGTGGTGTAATTTCCTTCATGCACCTTTAATTGTCGTGATGCATAAGTAATCACTTTGCCTCTCTGCATTAGCACACAACCCATGCCAGTGTGCAAGGCATCATAGTATACGACAAAATCCTCAATACCCTTAGGTAGAGTTAGCACTGGAGCATTGCTCAACTTGTGCTTTAGAATCTCAAAAGATTCTTGTTGCTTTGGACCCTAGTCAAACTTGACATTCTTGCGGGTCAGGGTAGTCAGAGGAGTGGCTATTCTTGAGAGTCTCTATGAACCTTCTATAGTATCCAGCCAATCCTAAGAAGCTACGTATCTCAGACAGTGTTTTCGGTGTTTCCTAATTCATTATGGCTTCTAAATTAGCTGGATTCACCTGGATACCACGCTCACTAATCACGTGTCCAAGGAATTGGACCTCTCTAAGCCAGAATTCACACTTGGAGAACTTAGCATAAAGCTTCCCCTGTTTTAATAGCTCTAGGATGCACCGAAGATGTTTCTCGTGATCAGCTTGATTACGAGAATAGATAAATATGTCGTCTATAAAGACAATGACAAACTTATCTAGATACGGTTTGCAGACTCTATTCATGAGATCCATGAATGTTGCAGGTGCATTTGTGAGCCCAAAAGGCATCACTAGGAACTCGTAATAACCGTATCTTGTTCTGAAGGCAGTCTTTGGAACATCTTCACTCCTGACCTTCAGTTGATGATAACCTGACCTCAAGTCGATCTTAGAAAAATAACTAGCCCCTTGAAGTTGATCAAACAAGCCATCGATCCTGGGCAACGGATAACGATTCTTGATCGTTATCTTGTTTAGCTCGCGGTAGTCAATGCACATTCGCATTGAACCGTCCTTTTTCTTAACGAACAAGATAGAAGCTCCCCAAGGTGATGAGCTAGGCTGTATGAAGCATTTCTCCAAAAGCTCATCAAGTTGGGTCTTCAATTCCTTCATCTCTGTCGGTGCTAGCTGATATGGACCCCTTGCAACAGGTGCAGCTCCTGGTAGGATGTCAATCCTAAACTCCACTTGTCTCTTCGGTGGTAGACCAGGTAGCTCTTCTGGGAATACATCAAGATATTCTGAGATAACTGAGATGTCTTCAATCTTGGGCTTCAGCTCATCTACCATCACTTGTGCCATGTAAATGACGCATCCGCTCTTTAGACACTTGGATGCCTTGAGTAGAGACACCTTCTCAGGAAATCCATACTGTAAATCTCCTTGGATGGTGAGCATTTCACCAGATAGGGTTTTTACTTCGATGAGTTTCTTATCGCAGGAAATATGGGCTTGGTTATGAGATAACCAATCCATGCCTAAGACTACATCGAACCTCGCCAAATTCATTGGCAGAAGAGAGATAGGAATAGAATGGTTCTTAATGGATATAGAACATCCATCAAGAATAAAAGATGTGGTTTCTAAGGTACCATCGGCTAGTTCTACCTCGTATGCTATATCTAGAGCTCTTATATGTAGGTTTAGTAGTTTACTAAACTTATGGTCTCAAAAGACTTATTAGCGCCCGAATCGAAAAGAACTCTAGCAAAGATATCATTGATAAGGAACGTACCCATTATGACATTAGTGTCATTGACAGCCTCCCTCGCATTCATCTGGAAGGCTTGGGTGTTCCCTTTCTTCACCTCTCCAGGCTTAGATGTACCTTCTTTGGCAGCTTTTGAGCAGTTGGTCGTGATGTGGCCTTTCTCACCACATCCAAAGCAGGCCGCATCCTTCAAGTCCCTACACTCATGGTACTGATGACCAGTTCTTTTGCAGATACCACACTGCTTTGGCTTTTGGTTTGTCCGATACTGTCCCTAGTGCCTTCTGTTGCAGGTCTTGCACACAAGCTTCTCATCGGACCTTTGTTGGTTCTTATTGAACCCGAATTTGCCCTTTTTTCTTGGACTTTTGGGAGTTATCATCCTCCCTCTTTCTCTTTCTGTCGATCTCAATTTTGACCGACTTTTGTCTCACTGCATCCAGAGTGAGAGATAATGATAGGTCCACTGCTGACCTGAAAGTAGTAGGCTTTGAAGCCTTGCCCATGCCCTTGATCTCAAGTGCGAGACCACCTATGAAACGCGCAATGCGTTTTGGTTCCTAAGTGATCAAATAGGGCACTAACCTCAACAGAGAGTTAAAGTCGGTCACATATTTCCGACAGTCGAGATTCTTCATGGTGAGAGTCAGAAAATCTAACTCCACCTTCTCCACCTCGTTGTGTGGACAATACATTTCCTTAATGAGGTCCACAAACTTGGACCATTCTAAATTGTACAGGGGTATCTTCCCTGTAGATTGTATCATGGCCTTCCACCATGTTAGGGCATCACACTTGAATGATTGTGAGATGTATTTCACAACATCCTTATCAGCAAACCCGCGGATATCCACAACAGTCTCCATCTCGTCCAACCACTTCATGGCATCAATTGCCCCCTTTTCTCCATTGAAGTCCCGGGGCTTGCACGAGACGAAGTACTTATAAGTACAACCGTCCTTAGAAGAACGGGACTTTTCCTTATAATCTTATTTCTTGGGCTCACTCTTCGCAGTCGAAGAATAATGTGAGCTTTCTTTCCATGCAGATGAATGTGGAATCGAATGAGACTTGGGTTGAGTCGAACTCGAACCCTTATAATTTGTTATGAAGTTATTCATAGCCTTGCCGACTTCTACAGCTATCATGGCTTGGAGATCAACTCCTTCGTCGTCGCGGTTAATATTCGCATCTAGGGCTGTAAACAAGCCAAGTCGAACCGAGCTCGACCCAGCTCGAGCTCGGCTCGAACTTAATTCGAGCTGGCTCGGCTCGAGCTCGAATTTCAAATCGAGCTGATATTTGAGGCTCGAGCTCGACTCGATTAAAATTCGAGCTAGCTCAGCTCGGCTCGATCTAGCTCGAACTAACAAAGAACAGCAAAATTTACAACTTAAAAAGCCTTAAAAATGAATCTCTTCATAGATTAAGGGCCATAATTGCAATTTAATTTAACTAAATAGCTAAATATGCAAGTATTAATAGTTAGCACACTTGGTACATTGTCTTTACCTTCTTTTATAGGGGAGATATTCCCTTAGTTTTTGTCTTTTGAACGATGTGGGACAAAAAAATAAAGGATGTAAACCTTATCGAGTCGGCTCACGAGCCGAGCCTGGCCAAGCTCGAGCTCGGCTCGTTTACAAACCGAGCCGAGCCGAGCTGGCTCATTTACAACCGAGCCAATTTCGAGCTGAGCTTTTTTCGAACTTTTTCCGAGCGAGTTTCGAGCGAGCTGCGAGCCGTGAGTTTTTTTAACACCCCTATTCGCATCATTGTTGCATCCGCTACTGGCTCCATCAGAATGTGGATTCGCCATATCTTTAAGCTTGGTACTATAAACCAAAATAATGATTTCTTAGTGCAATAATACGTGGTCATCGAACTTGATGACTTGACAATAAAATTATCCAGGATCTCAATGGATCACAAAGGTTATGAGGCTTGGACATATGCCCTCCACCTATTTCAGTAGATGTGATCATCGTCACACTACCTTAATTAAAATTCTTAACACTACATTGAGTATTGAAAAAAAATGATCATTGAAGTTATGTCTCAATGATTTGATAATAATAATATAAACCGTGATCTCATAGGATCATGTTGCTATAGGGTTTGGACATATGTCCTCCACCCTATTTGGACAGTGTACTATTTGGTTACAACTGTCATTATCTCAATGGATAACAGAAGATAGCCCATAGGCTTGTCTCGAAGGATATAAAATATAGCTCATTGGTTTGTCACAAAGGACATTAAAATATAGCTCATTGGCTTATCACGAAGGACATTTAGAATATAGCACATTGTCATGTCACGAAGGACATTAAAATTTAGCACATTGGCTTGTCATGAAGGACATTAAAATATAGCACATTGGCTTGTCATGAAGGACATTAAAATATAGCACATTGGCTTGTCACGAAGGACATTAAAATATGGCACATTGGCAATTCATTTTAACATTACACTGAATGTTAAAATATTATAATCATTTAATTTGATGATATATTAGCCAAGATCTCATTCGATCATATAGGCATAAGGCTTGAACATAGTTCACCACCTTTAGATAGGGAGTCATATGACCACAACTGTCATTGTCTTAACGGACAATACAATATAGCCCGTAGGCAAATCATCACTAAGGATGTTAAAATAAATCATCATCGCATTAATGATATTAGCCATGATCTAATTCGATCATATAGGCTATAAGGTTTGGATGTAGTCCATCACCTAGATGACTATTGAGGCTCCTCGTGTCACACTGCCAGGAGTACTAACATTTCATTGAATGTTAATATAGAATAATTGTCTTAATGGTTGATAATCTGTAGTCTCATTGGACTGTAGGAATAAGGTTTGGGCATATGCCCTCCACCTCTGGACAGAAGGGTTAGTCATCCTTAACCGTCATTTATCATAGCCTATCATGTAGGCTTGCCATATAGGCTGATCAAACCATTAAGAAGATCTTTTGGAATTATTGAGCAGATCGATAAAGTTCGAACTAAAATCGAGATGATCGCTTGAAGAGGATGTGATGAATACATATAATATAAATAATTCCAAAAATTTCATTAAAAGTAAAAGATTACAATACTTTGCCTTAAACAGGACTTTTGAAATAAAATGGAATACCTGTCCACGCAGGGACTAAAAAGGAAATACATGTCCATATAAGGACTTAATAAGAAACATATATCCACACAGGGACTAAAAGAAACAAATGTCCACGCAAGGACTTTTGGAAAAGAAATACAATGATATATCCACATAGGGACTTTCGAAAAATGATATCCAAGTGAAAGAAGGAGTCTTCAATCGTCTCCTTTTCTTTATTCCCTCTATTCCTCTTCTTGTTTCACCATATACGGCAATGACACTGAAGGGTTTAGCGGCTGGTACAAGTCCTCCAAGTAAGGATCCATCGTATGAGTGGAATCCACAGATTCAATGGTTAATGAATAATAAGGATCTCGAATTGGAGTTTGACTCGTATAATCAAGGTTTGGAATTTCAAAGTTTGGGGGTAAAAAGTATGGATCTTCAGCGTCCACTCGTATTGACTTTGGTGTCGGGTTTACATTTTCTAAAGGTTTGGTTTTAGGAATAAAGTTTTGACCACGAGTAGAGGGTAAAGTACCTATCCTCCAAACTGGTCGTACCGATATCCTTGCCGTAGTACGAAGTTTAGGATTCCTTGGCTTCGGACGAAGGGAATTACCTTCAACGGTTTCCTTGATCGGTGACATTTTCCTGAAATTCATAAAATCGAAAACAATATATATAACTTAATAGGGATGAGGGTAATATATCAAAGTCTAGACTCAGAAAATCTAAGGATTATGCTATTGTGATGTTTGAGATTAAACACAAAAGGCTAGTGTTTAATTCTCTAAAACGTTGGCTCTGATACCAACCTGTCACACCCCGATATTTCAACATCGCCCGGTGGGCCCGGATGTGGAGTATCGTGACGAGATTAACATCAAATACACAAACACAGATAGCACAGCAGAAGTCTTGGATTTAAAATATTATTACAAACATAATTATCCAAGTATTCAAAATTATAATACAGACAACTTGTAATAAATGATCCATAGGCGGATCGAAAATATACAAAAATGAGATAAAAGACTATAGGCTCTATGCAAAGGAGTTGCAAATTCCTCTTTTAGCATTACCAGGCAACTTCCAGCCTATTACGTAACCTTGCAACCTGTAATGGGTTATACCCTTATTGGGCAAAACCCTATTACGTAACCTTGCAACTTCCAGCCCGGAAACAATGCCGAGACATGATTAACCGACACACCACATTATTCCCTTATTGGGAATACCCTTATTGGGCAAAACCCGTATTGGGTTATAAAAATCATTTTAATATAGCATTAGCATCTGTCAGGTGTATGCCTACACCCCGTGCTTAGGTCGCGGCCACTTACAATTAAACGAGCCGAGGATATCCAGGACACGGTCGTATTAACCCCCAATGTTTAAGTCAAAGCAATACGAATTAAAACGGATTATTTGGATTCCCGACACATTGGTCTTTGATCCCATACCCGACCATGCGGTAATAATATACCGTATCCCAAGCCCATATAGGGAAAATAGGTTAAGAGTATTTACCTGGCTTAACAAGTCTTATAATGCAAAAAATAATAAGCACAACAATTAACAAATAAACTAAGGTTGGTTGCAATCTACTGGATGGCCCTAGTCTGGAATGAATGGTATAATAACCAATTAGAAGGTTAACGGGTCTTATTCAAGTCATAGACTTGGACCGGTTAACTTAAATTAACGAAAACAGTACGATACGCTTGATTAAGCGATGACCGAAATAGAATGTAGTTTAAACCCCACAAGTACTAAGACTTGTATAATATGGGTAAACAATATACATTCTGGAATTTGAAATAAAAATTATATGAATTGACCCGTTTCGGTAAACTTACGTAAACTAGTTACATAAGCTCAGCCGTACGCATATAAGCGATATCGGGTAACTGGACGAGTTATAAACAAGTTCTATATGCCAAAGTATCTTAAATATGTTACCAAGTCAGTAGGTAACCATGGTTTTATAAACAATATGGTTTAAAACCAAAATATGCACCATAAGGGATTTTAATCATTATGTGACATACTTTGAGAACTTGCATAAAAATGTCAGTTATGAACAACTACTTTCTGCTATAACACTTTAATCATGTTATAATATCAGTAGTTAATAAGTTTTGTATGATAGTTATGGTTTAAAACCATACTATGCGCTAAAAGGGCATTTTGGTCATATTATAACATAATTTATGAACTTTTATGAAAACTCAGGTTATGATCAGATTTAATATACCAAAATATGTTAATTATAATAACATATCAGTAGGTAATTCGTTTTGCAAGTTCATCATTGATTAAAACCAAGTTTTATGCAAAAATGGCAATTTAGTCATAATTAGGCATAATTTAAGAACTTGTGTAAAAACTCATAATCTGATTATGATCAAATAGTATAACCTCAGAGGGTTATCCTACATTATAATGTGATCATAATACAACTTAAATTCAGTTGCTAACTTAGCTAAATCGGGACAGAATCGAAAGTCAAAGCAGAAGTCAAACTGCTCGACTTTCGGTTGCGAACCGACACTAAAACTGGAAATGACGAGCTGAACATGTTCATACATGTTCTAGTATTAATTACCAACTGATTTAGTGTCAAAAACATGGGTTATAACATTTATAAGTTCATTTTATAAAGTTTACGAAATTCTGCTCTTTGACTTTTTAATTAACATAACTTTGACACGTCATTTGACCAAGTTAACGTGATTTACAGGAGGTGCCCTTTTGAGGGATTAACACCTAGCTAATTACGATCACGTAGCCATGTTCGACTCGAACAATGGCTGAACCATAATGATCTAAACCGAAAGTCAAAGCAAAAGTCAATTTGTTCGACTTTCGGCTTATAAAAGCCTATAAAACGAAAATGAACTGGAAAGGAGCACTTACAAGTGAAGCTTAGAATCTTTAAGACTCGGTAGAATACTCCTATAGCTCAAGAACTTCGAGATTGAGAGAGAGGAGTGATTTGAAGATATGGTGCAAGTGAAAATGAAAGATCAAGACCTTATTTATACTTGTGGAGTTTGAAGGGGATCATTACAAGTGTTATGGGTCAGTTTAAGATCATCCCATGTGTCGTTAAACGTGTCACTCAGAGGCAAAAGTTTTGCATGTTGACACCTTTAGTCCCTCCATATTCATACTTTCATTTATTGTCAAAATTAGTCTATTATATTAGGCACATAAATGAGGGTATGGACACGTGTCAGTATATGACTCAACACGAATTTACGAGATGTTACACTACAACGACATCATACACTCTAACCTCTAACCACTGATGTGTTGCAAACACATCTATTTTTGCTTGTAATTGTATATGTTTTTAGTCATTTTAGTTAGTGCTTTTATTAGTGTTTAGCCTGTACTTAGTGGATTGATGTTTTGTAGGTGTTCGTGTGCAAAAGGAGCAGAAACGGAGTCAAATTCATGAGGAAAAGCTAAGCAAAATAGTGCGTAGAATAGAGTCTGAATTTCTAACGGCCATATCTTGAGCTAAAAAATAAAGTTGATGCCAATGTTAGCCTCGACGTACGAATTTCATTTTACAACTATGCATTTGATTTAACAAATATTGTCACTTCAAAAAAACCCATGATAAACAATTAAGCATCTGTTGGGAAGATTGGGGGTTGGGAAGATTGGGGGAGGGGGTTTAGTCAGTTTGGCAGTTTGAACAACCATCTTATATTAGGTTCGATAAAAATA
This sequence comes from Helianthus tuberosus, assembly GCA_030545235.1. Lineage (NCBI taxonomy): Eukaryota > Viridiplantae > Streptophyta > Magnoliopsida > Asterales > Asteraceae > Helianthus > Helianthus tuberosus. The sequence goes on from JARYGA010046159.1 coordinate 56,969, forward strand.
AAGTTGGCAAAACTATTAACTTGCTTGAACCGTAGTGGGGAGCTTCAAATACCAAGTTTCCTTAACTTTTAACTTTTAAAGCAAACACATCTTCCCTGTTTTATTTAAAATGCACTAATCTTTTCAACTTTGTTTCATATTCTATTTCATATTAAGATTAAATCTTAATTTGTTTGATGATAATTAATTATCATTACATATTACATTGTTATTTTTGAGTTCTTCACATTTCTTGTTGTGACTTTTATGTCTATTTTATAAATTATTTTATATAGATACTTAAACCATGAAATCATACTATTAATCACGGTTTAGTTTGGTTTTACATGTCAACAGACAAACAACATAAAGAAATCGTAAAAAGAAGCCCATATAACAATGTCGTTTTATATGTCAAAGCTTCTCAGGAAAAGCCAATATCCAAAACAACCTAAAAATCAGACAATATGCATTAAGCCTTAACCAAAAAAATCATAATCAAGACATCGAAACAACTCACCAAACAACACCTTACAACTAAATCATCACATGCAACCAATAATACATGAAGGCACATCAAAAAGTTCGTGAAACACAAACCTAAAAAAACGAGCAGGGTTACTACACCCAAAAGAAGGTTAAAACCCTATTAAAACCCTAGAAATCAGCGAGTTAATCAACACAGAAGGTCACAGTTTACCTAAAATAAGGCTAAACCCGCAGAGTTCGTGCGGAAAAAAAGACGATTGAAACATCCTTGCCGTCGTATGTGGCGTAAGAGTGTGTGCGTGGTGGTGGAGACAGAAGACAACAATTTCCAAATGAAGTTGAGAACAAAAAAAAAAAACCTTATATACCCACTAAGGGTACAAACGCAACAAAACAAAGTACACACCAGATACCAATAACGCTTATAACAATCCTAAAGCATTTGGTACAAACAACCAAAGCACTAGAATGTTACTAATTAGCAATATATAAATATTGATTTTACTTAAATTTCATTTGATAAACAAAACTACCATGGGTCATTCATTATACTTCGCTTTTTGCATTTTACTTTTAAAACATTCGACTTCGCGAACATACGTGATTCACCCCTCTATTTTTAGAAAAAAAAAACTTTCTTTTTATTAGTTAACTTTGTTTATATACGTGTTTAGTCTCAATACTTTAATTTTGGTAGTGTACATGTTTAGTCACTCTATGTTTATTCATTTTAGTATTTCAACTTTTAACCTTTTCCACTTGCTGCCGTAGTGAATCAACCCAGGAGAATAGCGACTGTTAGCTATTAGTGGGTACCGCTACTACTATTGGACTTTAATTAAGATAATTTATAATTTCTAAACTTTATTAAAACAAAAATTATTTGACACACATTTTTTATCTATGTGTCGATGTAATTTTTATTAAGATGGTATTATAAGTAGTATTTACAGTTAACTGAAACATAGACCTTCATGTTATTAAACTGAAAAATATTATGTTTACCGCCCGTAAAACGGACGGGGCATAAACTAGTATATAAAAAAATGACAAACTTAGTAAGCTTTATTTAACATAACTTTCAATTACAACTATTTAGGGTGTAAGGGGCACTCCTCTAAGTGGGGAGTGACCTCTCTTACCCACAGCCAATGAGCACGCGCCACGTCAACTCCCCACTTAACTCCCTCCACACCCTCAATTTGATGGCGGCACTCCTCTCTTGGGGACTTGGTTTTATTTTTTTTATATAAATATTTTTATAAAACTATCACAAGGAAAAAAAAAAACTCAAGTTTCACACGGTGAACCCTCCCCGCTCCTCACTCCCCGATTTGGGTCACCGAAGGGTCGGCGGCTGTGTTCCCGATCGAGGAGTACACTCACCGCACCCCTCCCCGCAGGCGCCCCGGACACCTTTATCTTTGAAAGTGAATAAAAATTTTACTTATTGAAATTTTTTTTTCTTTGAATCATTTTTTATCAACTTTTTTTTTTCTTTGAATCATTAAAAGTTCGAATCAACAGGGCAAATTACATAGGACAGCGAGTAGACGAGCAACAAACTGCGCCGCCAACCCTTTCTGAATAGAAAACCCTATTCTACTAAAAACAAAGTCTCGCCCCTGAGGGGTCGAAAAGTTGTTGTGGACAACACGCTGAACTCTAGACAAGAACCGAACTGTCTCCGGCGCCAAGGAGCCGAACGTGTCAAACGCCAGGGGGACAAAGGCATGCTGATTATCCTCACAAGCTTTCGTGTGCTTTTCCACCTTCTTTGACTCTGCTTTCAGTACCGCTTGCCCTGTCACAAACTCATTTTCCCGAAACCCGGCTAGTGGGGATACACCTGTGAGATCGACACAAGCATGCTTCCTGCCCTCCCAACCAAAAACTAGCACGTCAGCTGGGCGTAGGGTGGATCTCCCCTCCGACGGATCTGTAAGAAAATTAACCGGTGCCTCTTTCTTCGCCGAGATCCCTGCTCGTCTGAGAATATCTATTAACGCGTCTCGCACAAAGTCATGGTGATACTTAAACCCCGGCAACTCTCTACAGTGTAACGCATGCTCCCCGTATTTATCTAGGCATGCTTTACGGCAGACTGGGCAAGTTTCATCATTCGGGATGGTGTCTATCATATGATCATATATCATAAGGCTCATGTGACAACACGAATGATGTACACATTTTGGATGGTGTCTTTATAACACCGTGTGGAACCAGTCGTCATCATGGGTTTCGGTCTAATTTTGCACTTGTCTTTTTAAATAATGGTTTTTATGTCTTTCGCTAAAACTAATTGAATAATTTAAAAAAAAAAACAAATATTAAAAGATAAATTAGCATAAATCTTTATAGTTTTTGCATAATTTTTTGATGTGATAATTTTGGTTGCACTTTCTTTAAATTTTAAAATATTATTATGCAACAATAATATAAGTTAAATGTGTCGAGTTTATGTCAACTTACGAAAACTCATATCGTACGTAGGTTCGTGTGATACTTTTCAAGATCATATCGGGTTCAATGAAACCTCATCAACCCAACTATCAATGTAACCCACAATTCCGATTATGATGGTTATTTATTTGTGATGCTCCAACAAAAGTAAGCTAGGAAGATTACCATTGATTAAATTGGAATTGGATATGTTACCTCGATCTTGGAGCATCTATTGGATCAAACGGAGTACTTCGAGAGTAATCTGAGTCCACCATCAATTCCAGGTAAAACCCGATAACCCACTCATCCGTAGACATGACGGTGAAATTATCGGTTAAACTAGTTTAACTCAAAGATCGAATCCAGATTTTTTTAAGTTTCTTATCATTACCCACCAGTAACTTAATTTGCACCAAATTAGGGTTGAAAAGCAATGACTTACTAAGGAATAGCTATCACCTATAATCCTACACACCAGCCTGTACTCATTCCATCAAAAATCAAGAGTATCAACATTCATACTAAGGCCATTTATAGTCATAAGGCCCTTTTGGGGGCGTTATGTGACATGTGGCATGTCATGTCATCACGGGCTTTATGAGGCGTTATGCAAGCTGAGACTGTAGTCATAAAGCCCCTTTGTCATCATTACTCAATTATTTTAATTTTCATTTTTTTAATTAATTTCTAAGTTTTTTAAAATAAAAAATCATTGCATTAAATAAAAAATAATACATTAAAATTAAAAAAAAAACGGTAAAGAAAAAAAAACGTTACACCTAAAAAGATAAATTTATTATTCGTCTTCATTGTCATTCTCTCCTTCTTCCTCTTCGTTTTCTCCAGCATCCAAACCTACGTGTTCAAACTTCCCGTCTTCGAATTCCTCACCTTGTTCTTCCTCGGAATCTTCTTCGTCTTCACCGTTGTATCGCATTGGGCGAATCGCCCAAGCATGCTCAACCAAATCCGCCTTCAACGTGTTATGTATTTTCTTAGATCACAATAGTTGAGCATTTGCGAGTCTCTCTTCCATTGTTGCTTTGGTTCCTTCGACTAAATCTTCCGGAATATAGTTTTGGCATATCGCTCTTCCATCATCCTCTATGATCATATTATGCAAAATGATGCAAGCATACATGGTCATTCGTATTCTATCCTTATGCCACATGCGACAAGGATTTCTGATAAAATGCAATCGTTGCTGTAGAACCCTAAAACACCTCTCGATATCCTTTCTCGAAGACTCTTGTAATTTTTTTAAATACTTTCTTTTCTCATCGAACGTTTCAGAAAACGTTTTAACAATAATCGAATACTCCGGGTATATACCATCGCCCAAATAGTATCCATGCTCGTAGTCGTTCCCGTTCGCATGAAAACCGGCCTTTGGTATAGTTCCAGAAATGTAGCTCTCTAATAATGGTGAAGCCTCTAACGTATTAATATCGTTAAAACACCCGGCTACACCAAAGAAGGCCGACCAAACCCAAAGGTCGTATGACGCAACAACTTGTAATACCAAAGTTGGCCCTTTTTTATCACCCCGTGTATGTTGACCTCGCCATGCGGTTGGACAATTATACCAACGCCATTGACGACAATCCAAGCTACCAATCATGCCGGGTATTCCATGCTTTTCTAGATGCACCTCATATATTTGTTGAAGGTCGTTTCAAGTGGGATTTCTCAAATAACGTTTTCCATATAACTGGAATATACCTAAAATATAATTTAATATATAAAAGTTTTACTAGTAAGCTACTAAAAAAGGTAAATATATAAAAGTAAATAAATAAAAGTCAATAAAAAATACCATAGCAAAAATGTTCCAAGCAATCTCGAGTTGTTTTCTCCGCCATCTTCAAGTACTCGTCGTTGATGTCGTACGTGTTTCCGTATGCTAATATGCGTAAGGCGGATGTGACCTTTTGAATTGAGGTAAAGCCTAAATATCCTCGCGCGTCCATTCTTTGCTTAAAGAAATCATATTTATTTTCCAAATCATTATTAATGCGCAAAAATAACCTTTGGCTCATCCGAAAACGCCGTCTAAAAACATTGGGACCGGCGTCGCATCAAAATAGTATTTCATCAAACGCTCATTCGCGGCTTCACGATCTCGCAAGATATAGGTGTGCCGCAAGATGGGTCGTGGAGGGGGAGTAGGCCGAACGTGCTAAAATGCTTGTATCACAAAAGTACATGCACTCGTAACCGCTTCTTCCTCCTCCACGTCTTCTTTGGGTGAAAAAAATCTTCGGTAAATATAGGTGAAAGAGTCTTCCGACGGGGAACCCATTTTTTTAATAGGGTGGGAGTAGTTTCAACACTTTTTAAAAAATATATAGAGAAGGAGAGAATAGTTGAGTATGAATTGTAAAAAAAATGGAAGAGTTGGGAGTTATTTATAGAGTGAAATAAAAAAAATGATTTTTTTTTAAGATTATGACCGTTGTAACGGTCAAATATTCAAAAAAAAACCAAACCATCGCGTCGTTATAGAGGTCGCGCCCCACCTCAATTTTTCCTTCACACTGCCCCTTGTGGCGGTGTTTTTGGGCGCTTTTGAGCT
>JARYGA010046160.1:0-122549 GCA_030545235.1 Helianthus tuberosus
AATATGGACATAAGTTGTAAAGATCCATATTCTTTAAAAATGGAGTTTTTAAAGAATCAACCTCAAATTAAAGGGTAACAAGACTTACTAATTACACTAGTAAGTTACTACACATTTTTATAAATTTCCAAGTTCATGAGTTGGTAGTTTATGCTTGTTTTTAACAAGATTGGTAAGTAGAGATTTTATATTGTTGATTGAGGATTGTTTGGATGAATTTTTGAAAAGAAAATGATATGCTTATAAGCATGGACACCTCCGTTTACAAAGGAAACTCTGGCGAAATTTTCTAAAATTCTAACACTTAGAGAATATTTTTCTAACAAGTGTTTACAAATATATTTTAACTTTGTTTTTCAAAATAAACTTCGCCATTGGATTAATTACAAAAATACAAAGTGTCGGAGGATGATTTTATAAATAAAAATGGATAAATATATATTTAGAATACATATTTTATACTAAAACACTTGTGTGAATATTTGTATATTTTGTGAACTAGTTATATTATTTTAGGGTAAAATAATATAACTTAACAAATACCATGGAAATTACAACTCCAAAATAATACCAAAAATGTTAAGGAATAAAATGTCTAAGTTATACATTCGGTATCGAGAAACCGAACGTTAAAACATAACTTATGAAATATTTCGGAAAATACTTCAACACATATATTTTTGGTAAATATTATTTTGGAAATTAAAGAAGTAAAATATATTGTTTTTGGGAATAAAATATATATTTTGGAATAAGATGTTTACAAGTGGGACTTAGAATATATTTTCGAAACTACAAATATACATGTATAATTACCCCCATCCTTGGGAAGGAAATACGAAGTTAAAATACTTGGGAAGTAGGAATACGAAATATTGTTTATCAATTATTCCAAACACTAACTATAATTCAAAGTTAAAATAATTATTCTAATTAATAATTATAACTTGGAATAATTTCTGGAGACACAAGTAACGTAACTTAAAAACCCTCATACTAGACCAAGGCACGGCCCGTTCGTCTAATAGACATTAGTACGTGTAGGTCGTCGTGTAGCTGGTCAAGTTTGAGTCGACGTTACAAGCACAGGAGACGCGCTACTGTGAGTTCATGTCCCCATTTTCTTTTAACTGTTTTCAGTTTTATACTTCGGGGGTGAAATACATGTTACAATTATTACAGACATTTTTATACATGGTACGGTTAGCTTAAGGAGGGTTTTACTACGCGATCATGTGAGTGGTGGGCATGACACTTAAGGCCATTAATCCTCATTGTAGGACCAAGGGACATGAGTGATAGATCTATTTGGGTGTAGCGAGCCCACACCCGTGAGGCCGGGGCGGCCCATAGTGGTGACTATGTCTTCATACCGGAGACAAATTTGCTAGGTTTGAGACTTCCTGCACCAATTTCACACATACCATTGGCTTTGAAACCCATTGGTGATCAGTTTTTTCCTTAATTGCTACATACCAGGGATTTTCATACATACAGACATACTTTAAAGGTTTATACATACTCACATACTGTCACACCCCCAAATTCCACCATGCGGGGTATCACCGCTTGGAGGGTGACATGACCAGGATCGAGCCACCAATCATATTGAACAACGTATTTAAGTAAATAAAACCAACCACAATACAATTGGTGACCAAAAGGAAGTTAACCAAGTTCAATTTAAACAGCGGAAGCATAAGACATTAAACCAAAACATAAGTTCGTAGTTCATAAGTTTAAAGTCCAAAACGCAAGTTTAATAAGTTCATAAGGATTAAAGGTTTAGCACGAGACATAACAATTCATATTCCACAACGACCACCTCCTCGTGCAAGCTCCGTAAGCATCTAGCGACCTGTAAGGCATGTAACAATGAGACAACAACAAAGTTGAGTGAGTTCACGGTTGGTTGTTTAGTTTTATTTCCGAAAACGTGGTTTGACTTTCGTTGGCTTAATTGCCGTGGGGGTTACCCCAAAGTTGAAAGTATGTTTAACCAGTTCCTTCTTTGTTACCCAAATCATATCCATAATTAGTGGGGACTTCCCCATGTGAACCACTAGACCGATATCGACAACTGACGAACAATAGTTGTGCCCTACGTCAATGTTCTATCATCATTGACAGTTTGCCATAGTCCATTAGTACACGCCCGTTCGGACGTCACGGTGTGAGGTTTGTTAAACCTAATAGCGCTATTAACTAATGACCCGCTCGCCATTGGCCTCGGCGATTAAGTCGATATAAATTGAGGGACTTCATGATATAGTTTTGTCTAGTAAGTTTTAAGGTTGTTGTCCTACCCAAGGAGGACGAACGTACGTATTCTGCCCAAGGAGAATTCGTAGGATTAATAATGGCATCCTACCTATATAGGATGGCCATACATATCTTACCCATGGAGGATATGTAGGTTCAATTTTAATTCTTTAACCCATTCCCAAACCACCGGGAATCCCATGCCTTGTAGGAAGTGTGAACTCACCTCGGTTGCTCGGTTTGACTCTCAAAAATAGCTAACAGTCAAGGTCGGTCAATCACGTCCTAATATGATTACCAGTTAGTCATTTAGTGGTTTTCAAATAGAGCACAAAGTTCCTACACGTATCTACCACATAACATGCACTCACTTAATAGTTTACGCCCATATCAACATCCCATCTATACCCATTCAAAAGCAAGCATACGATATTGCACATAACACATATAACATGTTGGATCATTCTCAGATAACCTACCCGACATTTAGACACGCAAATTACTACTTATGTCGTTTCAGCTTTTATATTCAAAACTGGGCTGTTTTCGTGGATTTTAATAAAATAGTTAACTTGTTCCAAAAATTCCCGACTTTTTACAGAAGGTCTTAAACGATCACCAATATTTTATAAAAATTCATTTTCCGGACTGAAATCAGATTTATCTTTTTCTGACTGCAGTCCACGGAATAATTTATTTAAAATTCATCGAGAGTCCGATTTACAAAATTCCAGTGAGAGAATTACAAATACACCGGTGGTCATCTACAATACAAATTTCATGATCTAACTCTACACAAAATTCAAGTTATGACGGAAAACAGAACACATATTTTCAGCAGTAAAATGCAGCTTTAGCTGCTGTTACAAAACGACACTTTAAAAATAGTAAACGAAGTCCAAAAATTATGATTCCAGTGCCATTAGAACCGTATTTCATAATACATAAATCTAGACTTCAGAAAATACATTTTTTGTTTTATTAAGGTCCTGTTACAGCCAACTGAAGTTGGCTGTAATCACCAATCAGACTCCTGTTTTCAGCTTTTAGTTTTCTAACTCGTGTTCGATTGATTTCGTTAACATGTTTAGTGATCACAACGACATCAAACATCAATATTAACAAGCAAATCATCAGGAAATCAACAAGAATCAAACAACTTCATATTAACATCACTTCATCACATTTCCTTTTTATGTAAACATTATGTTCATGTTTCTAGTTCAAGTTTCTTTGTGTTCTTTAAGTTTATCATCATGTAACTTACTTTAACCACTTAAATAACATGAATAATGAATGGATCTAAGTTCTTACCACTAGTTCAAGACTAGGGAAGTTCATGTGAAGAAGTGTGGTGGTTAATAGCAAACGAAGAAGGTCCTTCCACTTCCGAGAACACCAAGCTTCGTTGAACGCCTTGTAGCACTTAGAAGTACACTTGGATTGGAAGATGGATGCTTGAAACTTGTGGTGGTGTAAGGGGGTGTTTGGGCCGAAGGTTATGAGAGGGAGAGGAGGGAGTTGTCTTGTGATGTAGAAGATGAAGGAGGTGGTGATTCTCTTATAAACTCATATGTTATTATCCAAAGGGTTTGATGTCCCCCCTAGTACACACAATCTAATCAAGATCTCACCAAAACCAAAGAAAGATTATGGAAGGGATTTTGTAAGATTTGGAAAAATCTTGTGGTGTGGGCTATATATGAGCCGTAGGGTGTCATGGGGGAGGGGGTTAAATGAAAATTAAATGGTAAGTAATTTGTTAGTGGAAGGTTATGTGGTAAAAGTCTAGTGTTATGTGTTATATGTATTGTGTAGTGTGTTATAGTGCTCGGGAACCATGACTAGCTCAGAAATGTAAAAACAATGTTTCTTGCAATATTTTAGTGTTCCGGGTAATGTCCGGTTGTTCGGTTCGATACCGGTTCGTTAAAGTGCTAAGTTGTTCCGTATAGTGTCTTTTATGTATCTTTTTGTAACCCTTTTAATTCCTAACACTTAGGAAAGCATACCGGACTATTTAGTAACTTTTCTGTACACTACTAGTATGTTAACAAGCACATGTAAGTATAACACGGTAATCAGAAAGCAGTTAAGTGATTTAGCACAGTCATCAAGCACTTTAATTATCATTAATAAATTGTACGGATACCTGGAATTTTGAGGGTTGTCACATTCTCCCCCTGTTAAGAAAATTTCATCCCGAAATTTAGCACGTGGTTACTAAGGAAGCTAGTTAGGTTGCGTTGGTTTCCTGGTTTTCCTGGGGTGTCACATCATCCCCCCGTTGATTTGGAATTTCGTCCTGAAATTCTGCAGTAGCTTCAGCCTCAGTAGTGGTTGCATTTTTCTTAAACAGCTGGGGATACTTGAGTTTCATTTGGTCTTCTCGTTCCCAGGTATACTCTGGGCCACGACGGGAATCCCAACGGACTCGGACGAGAGGTATCCTGGTGCACTTGAGAATTTTAACATCTCGATCCGTAATCTCTACTGTTCTTCGACGAATCGCAGCTGTTCGTCGATAGTGAGCTCCTTGAGAGGAACTATGAGGGTCTCATCTGACAGACACTTCTTCAGATTCGACACATGGAAAACATTGTGAACTCCGCTGAGTTCTTCAGGTAGATACAACCTGTAGGCGACTTTGCCAATTTTCTCGATGATTTCGAATGGTCCGACATAACGTGGATTGAGCTTGCCTCGTTTGCCAAAGCGGACTACACCTTTCCAAGGTGAGACTTTGAGTAGCACTCGATCCCCAACCTGGAACTCGAGTGGTTTTCTTCGCTTATCAGCATAGCTTTTCTGGCGGTCACGGGCTGCCGCCATTCGTTGTCGTATCTGAGCAATTCTTTCGGTTGTATCTACTACAAGTTCTGGGCCAGTGATTTGACTGTCGCCAACTTCTGCCCAACAAAGAGGTGATTGACACTTCCGTCCGTACAATGCCTCGAATGGAGCGGCCTGGATGCTGGTGTGGTAGCTATTGTTATACGAAAACTCCACTAGCGGGAGGTGCTTTTCCCAGCCATTACCTAAATCAATTACACACGCCCTAAGCATGTCTTCAAGGGTCTGGATGGTGCGTTCAGATTTCACATCTGTCTGTGGGTGATAAGCGGTGCTCATATCTAAACGTGAGCCAAAAGACCTGTGCATAGCTTGCCACAGTTCCGAAGTAAAACGCACGTCACGATCAGAAATGATGGAGGTTGGCACTTCGTGTCTTGATACTACTTCCTTTAGGTAAATGTCTGCTAGAGTAGAAAACTTATCCGTTTCCTTGTGTGACACCTGTGTCACTTCAACCATCAAACAAATTCCAAACCAATGAAATATTGTATTTCATACTTGGGATTTGTAAAAATATGTGTATCGTTTGCACATATCAACTCTTGTTCGATTTCAAGCTCTAAATCGCTTTCTAGAAGGTTATACGCGCACTGATGCGTAAATATAACCAGTTTAATGCAACGAACACTCCAAAATAGTGAAATAGGCATAACATACCTTAAATAACCTTTACTTAACTTAGAAATAAGTTTTGAAGGCTTTGGTATGGCAAAATCAAGTTAAATCGCTTACAGGGACTAAATTTGACAAACTGCGAAAGTATGCCAATTTGAACTGTAACAGACATTCCGGAACATGACCATAAGTTAAACATACCATAAATATCCTTTACATAGCTTAGAAATAGGCTTTGTGGTGTTCGGTATGCTAAAATAAACTTCTGTGTCATTCAGGGACTAAAAGCGTCAAAAAGTGCACAAGTTTGCATTTTCGCGCATAACTTATGTTCTGAATATATCCGGACATCCAAAAATTTATGTAATCACTAAAATATTTTATTTTAGTGTTTGGCATAAGAAAAATCCATTCGTTTCGTCATTTGGATCATTTTTCGCGCTTATGCGCATTCCGTCGTAATTAAGCGAACATCGCGTTCGTACGACCAAACGAACTGACATCCGACATATTTGTGAGCATGTTTCATGTCCACAATGTTTAGGCATCATTTTAGGGCCTTAAAGTTGGCTTTACGGGCCTTAGAAGTGTCGGGAATGGCCTTAAACACGTGCAGGGGCTGAAACTGTCATTTTTGAAAGTTATATGCTGATCAGAAGGGCCATGCGGCCCGCATTAGATTTGTCTGATCCTGAAGCGGGCCGCCTCAGCCTCCCAGAACAGATTAGATCGAACAGTCAGCATATTCCAGCTGTTTTAACCACAACCACACACTCACAACTGCACATTCAGCTCATTAGGACCATTTTTAAGTTACCACAACTTTGTGACAAGTGTACGCACAAGATTAAGGCACGATATTCGACAAACGATCTTAACGGTTCGGGTATTCCTATAAATACCCAACCCATTTAACTTCAAAAATCACTAGAATCTGATCTAAGTGACTCTAAGTTGGAACCATTGTTTCATACCTGAGTTATTTTGATCTAGATTAGCATTCGGGGACCCTTCGTAAGTATTCTTTCGTTCTTTTATTGCTTTTCGAGTCCGAAAGTCAAACTTTGTTTGACTTTCAGCGTTGACCAGCTTATGGTCAATGCGAAGTTCGTTTGAACTTCGCAACGTGATTGTAATCACGATGGTTATAGTCCCTTGTGACTATGCCTACTGATTACCACATTGTCTAGGGTCGTAAGGGTAAGCGATCTAATAAATCGCTTATACCTTCGAACCCGACCCAGTTTAGTCGATCATTAGGATCCGACCAAATACATTAGGTGACCATAGTATATAGGGAATAACCTTCCGAGGTTATACCTTATGGTCGCTTTGTTTAAGTAGTTGTATGATAGGTAGTTTATATGACTTAGGTAAATTACCAAAATACCCTTTTCATGTATAATTGGTAATTAAGCATATATAACCTAAACTTTTGTCACATAACTGATAATGTAACATGTTTAGGCATATAATACTTGTCATAGGACTAGTTAGGCGGTCCGAACGCGTTTCACGCGAACGACGCGTTAAAGTAGCATAAGCTACCTAAACGGGTCGTAATGGGTCGAAAGCACTTAGATTAAGGTTTCATTTAGTATGTAGGCTTTGTTAAACCATATGACACGAGTCTCTATACTCGTTTGGTTTACAAACCCTCATTCTATCAGATATTTCGATTTAGGTCCGGTTTATTAACATAGTTACCTATATTAGGTGCCGTTTGATATCCGTGATCTCTAGCATTGTTTGGTTGTTACTCAAGGACTACTAAGCAATCTCAAGTGAGTACATAGACCCCTCTTTTACCGTTTTCAAACTGTTTTGGGGTGAAACACATGTGCCTACTTGTTACTTTCATGCTTTCTGTTTTCACATCATATACTTGCTATGTTTATTAGTACATTTATAGTACATGATTTCAATACATTTTATGCTATGTATGCCCATTGTGTGTGTACTTAGTACATTGTTTTACATTGCATTTCTGTTTCATATGCTCATCCAGCATATGAACACATCATACTACATTTTGAACTGTCGTAACCCTTTGATTATATGAACCGTTTGTAACTGTTGAACCGTGTGAACCGTTTGTAACTGTTGAACCGTGTGAACCATTTGTAACTGTTGAACCGTGTGAACCGTTTGTAACTGTTGAACCGTGTGAACCAATTGTATCTGTTGACATGATTTATATTTGACAATAGACATTTGACTATACATAAACATTTCTACAATTGTTAAACATTACATCATGGTGGTTTGGTTTGAGTAAGTGATTAAGTAACGAGGCGTGTGTAATATGATACAAGCATGGTGGATACGCCGCTGGTACTTCCTATATATAAGTGTTTGTATGGTATCACATACTGTAGCGTTATTTGAATCATTTCAATTTGAGACATATAACATTTTATACAAATAACATACTTTTCACAAGACATTGATTTACAAACAACTTATCTAATACAAACTCATTTTTACTTGGTTATCCATTTAACCATACATTATCCTCTTATTTATACATATCATCTGATCTTATCGTTTTTCAAATGATTTACAAAGACAAAGCAAATTACAAGGTTCATGACTAAACATTTTCTCAAACATAAGTCATGAATTCTATTTTCACAAAACCTATGTATCTCACAGGCATTTTTATGCTGACGTACCTATTTTCACATGTGTTTTTCAGGAGATGATGCATAGGACTTATCAAGACATACTTAGGCGGACATGTGCCTTAGTGACTTAAAACGAGACAAGAACTAGTTAATTTATGTTATGTACTCTTTAATTCTTGTTTAAAGACAATGTAACTCGCTTGTTTGATTTATAAAATGAAACTTTAATTTCCATGGTTGTGAAACACTAATTCTGTTACAACACTCCCCGACGTTTCCGCCACGTTTTGTATGTTCTACGTGGTCGGGGTGTGACAGAAAAGATGGTATCAGAGCCAATGGTTATAGGGAATTAGGTTATTAGTAATGCTTTGACCTAGTCTATAACCTTCTTAGGACCCTAACGCGAGTTTACTTGCGTTTAGTCATAAAACAATACCGTCACCTATCCTTAGGCGACGACCACAACAAGAACATAAATTTCAAAACCGCTTCGAAAACTAATCTTCTGTTCTAGGATGATTAATTACTAGGTTTTGAACCCTCTATTGTAAGGTTTTGAACCCTCTGTTATATGGTTTTGAACCCCTTTGAATTTTCAAAATCTCGTCAAGGTTTTGGGTTTTAAATAATGTGAACACGTGCGAACTGGAAGGGTGAATGCCTGTATTCTGGGTTTTCTGTCTAGGCAAGCACTTCGTATACATCTCATCAGACGCGAGACCAGTTGTGCTTACCTGGGAATTCTTGGGATGAGTGTTCACTTATAGGTGAGCATGTCTTCGCGATACATTATTTTTGACCTATTTACTTTGATTAATCACCGAGGTCGTTTGTTGCTTTGTAGTAACAAACCAATGACCACTATTCTTGCTTTCATCAGATTTGTTTCATCTCATTCTTTTCGTCAAATTCTCTCACTCGTTTCCTTTCATGTTTCCTCTTTTAGAATGCCTCCACGACGCGAAAATCCGGTATCTATTGAAGAGCTGGCAGCTGTCATTACACAACAAATGACTGCTGCAATCCCGAACATCGTTGCTCAATGTCACCAAGCTCTCAATAACAACAATGCCCCCTGCAACTTCAAGATGTTCAACTCGGCTAAGCCATCAAAGTTTTCTGGGTCCCAAGGAGCGACTGCACTTCTGCAATGGTTCGAGAGTCTAGAGAGCACCTTCAGGCATGTTCAATGTCCAAATGAGCGAAAGGTAGATTTTGCATCTAGTGTCTTTGAGAAACGAGCTTTGACGTGGTGGAACGGTGTGGTGAGAGATAGGGGTGCCGAAGTGGCACTGGCCCAAACATGGGAAGAACTTCGAGCACTAATGATGAAGGAATTCTGCCCTCGTCACGAGATCAGGGCTTTAGAAAGGGAATTTGACGATCTTAAGCAAGACAGCGGTGAACATCGAGCATACACTGATCGATATGAGGAGCTGAGCCTGTTGTGTCCTACCATGGTTACGCCTTTGGATAAGGCGATCGAAAAATACATTGATGGTCTCCCTGACTCAGTTCAGGACATTGTTACTGGTAGTAACCCCACTACGGTTAGGCAGGCCATTGAGCTATCAGCAACCTTGACTGAATCTCAGATCAGGAAACGTAAGCTTTTCCGAAAGGGTGACAAGAAACCGGTCGAGGAATCGAAACCAATCGAGGAATCAAAGACCATGGATGAGCAGACTGGATCCCCTAAGAGGTCAAAGAAGCGAAAGGCTTCTCAGAACTTCGCCATGGTCGCTCACAATGGTCAAGCCATCCCCAACCAACCAGCTCAACCCCCTGCTAGGAAGCCATACAATGGAACTTCACCCTTGTGCGACCAATGTAACCTTCATCATCATCCTAATGTGAAGTGCCGCGAATGCCAAATTTGTGGACGTAAAGGTCATACAGCAAAAGTTTGCGTAGCAGCAATTGCACCAAATCAAGCTGACAACAATCCTGCTCAAGCTCGCTTTCCACCAGGTTCTTGCTACAATTGTGGCGAGATGGGTCATTTCCGAAGAAATTGCCCAAAGCTTGCCAATGTTAATCCAGGACAGAGATGAGCATCTGACCGACTAAAAGACAACACCCTTTAGAAATAATCATGTCTTATGTATTATTTTCTTTTGTTGTCAAGGTCCATGAAACAGTTGTTATCATTGTTTATAAATAAATCGTTTATTTACATTGCAATGTATTTACGAGGTTGTATGCATAAACAACATATCCTCTACAATATCAACAATCAAGGAATCATATTCCTTGAAGAACAGACTACCCCCAAATTTCTTCCATTGTATGATCTCTTGCGTTTTCCACGAAAATCCTAAGTACCCGTTTCTTCCAAGAGAAACGAAGTACGAGGTGCCAAGTTCATAGCAATCAATAACAAGATAATAACAGTTAAACAACTATGTGATTATGTGCTTATGTGTTTCCTTTTATGTTTTTGAGTAATCCAAGTTTTTGTTATCCAAATCCTCGTAGAATCTTCCATATCTTCGTATAAGGGATTCATGGTAGGTTATCCAAAGGTACTATATTAAATCCTCAATGGGCTTTTACGTAATAGTAAAGAACCTTGGATTATATTGTACTATTCCATAATTAGACCCTTGAGTGGTCTAGGTAAACAGATTGATCCAAAAATCTGGTTAGGAATATCATGTGATGAGATAGCTGAAAGGACTCCTTAATGGCCTAATTAAAAGGATCATTTGTCGATCTAATTAAAAGGACCTCATGGTAGCCTAGTCACACTCATCACAGGTTCGATTTTTCCTCCCCTTCACATTACAAACAAATTGTGCGGACTATGCAAGGAATTGCGTAATTATGGATGCATACATAATTGTGGAATTCAGTGCACGAAAACCACAGCTAGTTTGGTCGTGTGTCTGGAAAATGACTCATTTCGTTCATTTTCGGTTCTGAAGAAGTTGTGGAAAATGACTCATTTCGTTCATTTTCGGTTCTGAAGAAGTTGTGGAAAATGACTCATTTCGTTCATTTTTGGTTCTGAAGAAGTTGTGGAAAATGACTCATTTCGTTCATTTTCGGTTCTGAAGAAGTTGTGGAATATGACTCATTTCATTCATTTTCGGTTCTGAAGAAGTTGTGGAAAATGACTCATTTCGTTCATTTTCGGTTCTGAAGAAGTTGTGGAAAATGACTCATTTCGTTCATTTTCATTTCTGAAAAATGTCCGTTAAGGAAATGTCAGGATTATGCCTTACATATCTCGGGTGGTTATTTGACACAAAGTCACAAATAGACTCATACGTATTAATTTCGGGACGAAATTTCCTAAAGTAGGGGAGACTGTGACACCTGTGTCACTTCAACCATCAAACAAATTCCAAACCAATGAAATATTGTATTTCATACTTGGGATTTGTAAAAAAATGTGTATCGTTTGCACATATCAACTCTTGTTCGATTTCAAGCTCTAAATCGCTTTCTAGAAGGTTATACGCGCACTGATGCGTAAATATAACCAGTTTAATGCAATGAACACTCCAGAATAGTGAAATAGGCTTAACATACCTTAAATAACCTTTACTTAACTTAGAAATAAGTTTTGAAGGC
Source organism: Helianthus tuberosus (assembly GCA_030545235.1). Taxonomy (NCBI): domain Eukaryota; kingdom Viridiplantae; phylum Streptophyta; class Magnoliopsida; order Asterales; family Asteraceae; genus Helianthus; species Helianthus tuberosus. The sequence continues at coordinate 11,943 of JARYGA010046160.1, forward strand.
TTTGGTATGGCAAAATCAAGTTAAATCGCTTACAGGGACTAAATTTGACAAACTGCGAAAGTATGCCAATTTGAACTGTAACATACATTCCGGAACAAGACCATAAGTTAAACACACCACAAATATCCTTTACATAGCTTATAAATAGGCTTTGAGGTGTTCGGTATGCTAAAATAAACTTCTGTGTCATTCAGGGACTAAAAGCGTCAAAAAGTGCACAAGTTTGCATTTTCGCGCATAACTTATGTTCTGAATACATCCGGACATCCAAAAATTTATGTAAGCACTAAAATATTTTATTTTAGTGTTTGGCATAAGAAAAATCCATTCGTTTCGTCATTTGGATCGTTTTTCGCGCTTATGCGCATTCCGTCGTAATTAAGCGAACATCGCGTTCGTACGACCAAACGAACTGACATCCGACATATTTGTGAGCATGTTTCATGTCCACAATGTTTAGGCATCATTTTAGGGCCTTAAAGTTGTCTTTACGGGCCTTAGAAGTGTCGGGAATGGCCTTAAACACGTGCAGGGGCTGAAACTGTCATTTTTGAAAGTTATATGCTGATCAGAAGGGCCATGCGGCCCGCATTAGATTTGTCTGATCTTGAAGCGAGCCGCCTCAGCCTCCCAGAACAGATTAGATCGAACAGTCAGCATATTCTAGCTGTTTTAACCACAACCACACACTCACAACTGCACATTCAGCTCATTAGGACCATTTTTAAGTTACCACAACTTTGTGACAAGTGTACGCACAAGATTAAGGCACGATATTCGACAAACGATCTTAATGGTTCGGGTATTCCTATAAATACCCAACCCATTTAACTTCAAAAATCACTAGAATCTGATCTAAGTGACTCTAAGTTGGAACCATTGTTTCATACCTGAGTTATTTTGATCTAGATTAGCATTCGGGGACCCTTCGTAAGTATTCTTTCGTTCTTTTATTGCTTTTCGAGTCCGAAAGTCAAACTTTGTTTGACTTTCATCGTTGACCAGCTTATGGTCAATGCGAAGTTCGTTTGAACTTCGCAACGTGATTGTAATCACGATGGTTATAGTCCCTTGTGACTATGCCTACTGATTACCACATTGTCTAGGGTCGTAAGGGTAAGCGATCTAATAAATCGCTTATACCTTCGAACCCGACCCAGTTTGGTCGATCATTAGGATCCGACCAAATACATTAGGTGACCATAGTATATAGGAATAACCTTCTGAGGTTATACCTTATGGTCGCTTCGTTTAAGTAGTTGTATGATAGGTAGTTTATATGCCTTAGGTAAATTACCAAAATACCCTTTTCATGTATAATTGGTAATTAAGCATATATAACCTAAACTTTTGTCACATAACTGATAATGTAACATGTTTAGGCATATAATACTTGTCATAGGACTAGTTAGGCGGTCCGAACGCGTTTCACGCGAACGACGCGTTAAAGTAGCATAAGCTACCTAAACGGGTCGTAATGGGTCGAAAGCACTTAGATTAAGGTTTCATTTAGTATGTAGGCTTTGTTAAACCATATGACACGAGTCTCTATACTCGTTTGGTTTACGAACCCTCATTCTATCAGATCTTCCGATTTAGGTCCGGTTTATTAACATAGTTACCTATATTAGGTGCCGTTTGATATCCGTGATCTCTAGCATTGTTTGGTTGTTACTCAAGGACTACTAAACAATCTCAAGTGAGTACATAGACCCCTCTTTTACCGTTTTCAAACTGTTTTGGGGTGAAACACATGTGCCTACTTGTTACTTTCATGCTTTCTGTTTTCACATCATATACTTGCTATGTTTATTAGTACATTTATAGTACATGATTTCAATACATTTTATGCTATGTATGCCCATTGTGTGTGTACTTAGTACATTGTTTTACATTGCATTTCTGTTTCATATGCTCATCCAGCATATGAACACATCATACTACATTTTGAACTGTCGTAACCCTTTGATTATATGAACCGTTTGTAACTGTTGAACCGTGTGAACCGTTTGTAACTGTTGAACCGTGTGAACCATTTGTAACTGTTGAACCGTGTGAACCGTTTGTAACTGTTGAACCGTGTGAACCAATTGTATCTGTTGACATGATTTATATTTGACAATAGACATTTGACTATACATAAACATTTCTACAATTGTTAAACATTACATCATGGTGGTTTGGTTTGAGTAAGTGATTAAGTAACGAGGCGTGTGTAATATGATACAAGCATGGTGGATACGCCGCTGGTACTTCCTATATATAAGTGTTTGTATGGTATCACATACTGTAGCGTTATTTGAATCATTTCAATTTGAGACATATAACATTTTATACAAATAACATACTTTTCACAAGACATTGATTTACAAACAACTTATCTAATACAAACTCATTTTTACTTGGTTATCCATTTAACCATACATTATCCTCTTATTTATACATATCATCTGATCTTATCGTTTTTCAAATGATTTACAAAGACAAAGCAAATTACAAGGTTCATGACTAAACATTTTCTCAAACATAAGTCATGAATTCTATTTTCACAAAACCTATGTATCTCACAGGCATTTTTATGCTGACGTACCTATTTTCACATGTGTTTTTCAGGAGATGATGCATAGGACTTATCAAGACATACTTAGGCGGACCTGTGCCTTAGTGACTTAAAACGAGACAAGAACCAGTTAATTTATGTTATGTACTCTTTAATTCTTGTTTAAAGACAATGTAACTCGCTTGTTTGATGTATAAAACGAAACTTTAATTTCCATGGTTGTGAAACACTAATTCTGTTACAACACTCCCCGACGTTTCCGCCACGTTTTGTATGTTCTACGTGGTCGGGGTGTGACACCTTGATAGCCAGAAAATGTGCAGACTTGGTCAGTCGATCCACGATCACCCAAATGGTATCGTTTCCGCGTTGAGATCTGGGCAGGCCAGTAACGAAATCCATGGAAATTTGCTCCCATTTCCATTTCGGGATCTCTCGTTGTTGAAGTAGGCCTGAGGGTTTCTGATATTCGGTCTTGACTCTCGCACAAGTCAAACATTTGCTATCGTAGGTTGCTATGCTGGCTTTCATACCAGGCCACCAGTATGTAGTATTTAGGTCGTGGTACATCTTATCCGAACCAGGATGTACTGAATAATGAGACTTATGTGCTTCATCCATCACAAGCTCGCGTAAGTCTCCATAAAATGGAACCCAGATGCGTCCGTTAACATAGTAGGTGCCGTTTTCCTTTTGTTCTAGCCGCTGCCTCGATCCTCGTAAGGACTCAGCCCTGATGTTCTCTGCTTTCAATGCTTCAACCCGAGCATCTCGTATCTGAGCAGGAAGGTTGGATTGGATGGTAAGCTGTAAAGCACGTACACGCTTAGGTATAGTATCCTTTCGACTGAGGGCGTCGGCCACAACATTGACCTTGCCCGGATGGTATTTGATAGCGCATTCATAATCGTTCAAGAGCTCAACCCATCGGCGTTGACGCATGTTTAACTCCTTTTGCTTGAAGATATGCTCGAGACTCCTGTGATCGGTGTAAATGGTGCACTTGGTACCGTACAGGTAATGTCTCCATATCTTAATTGCGAAAACAACTGCTCCCAATTCCAAGTCGTGCGTAGTGTAGTTCCTTTCATGAACTTTAAGTTGGCACGATGCGTAGGCAATGACCTTGTCACGTTGCATCAACACGCAACCAAGTCCTTGGATGGAAGCGTCGCAGTAAACCACAAAATCTTCTGTGCCTTCAGGCAATGAGAGGATAGGCGCGCTACAAAGTCTATCTTTCAAGTGCTGAAACGCAGATTCCTGTGCATCACCCCAGCGATAGGTGACACCCTTCTGAGTCAGTGAAGTGAGGGGTTGCGCAATCTTTGAGAAATCCTTTATAAACCTTCTGTAATATCCTGCCAAACCCAAGAATTGGCGGATTTCTGTTGGTGTGCGGGGTGCAGGCCAGTTCTTGATCGATTCAACCTTAGATGGATCCACATTAATTCCATCCTTCATTACCACATGGCCTAGAAAGTGGACTTCGCGAAGCCAGAAGTCACATTTTGAAAACTTGGCATATAACTACTCTGCTCGAAGAAGTTCCAGCATAAGTCGTAGATGCTGCTCGTGTTCCTCCTGAATTTTGGAATAGATCTGGATGTCGTCGATGAAAACAATAACGAACTTATCCAGGTAAGGTTTGCATACTCGGTTCATGAGATCCATGAAGACCGCAGGTGCGTTCGTTAATCTGAAAGGTATAACTAGAAACTCGTAATGGTCGTAACGAGTTCTGAATGCTGTTTTGGAGACGTCTTCCTCTCGGACTCTCAGCTGATGGTAGCCCGATCTCAAATCAATCTTAGAGTAATAACTCGACCCTTGCAATTGGTCGAACAAATCATCAATGCGTGGAAGAGGATAACGATTCTTCACGATCACCTTGTTGAGTTCGCGGTAGTCAATACACATTCTGAAGGTACCGTCTTTCTTCTTTACGAATAACACTGGAGCTCCCCATGGCGAAGAGCTAGGACGTATGAAACCCTTTTCCAAGAGTTCTTGTAGTTGTGTGGACAGTTCTTCGAGTTCTGATGGTGCTAGACGATAGGGTGCTCGAGCTACTGGTGCTGCTCCAGGAGCTAACTCGATTTGAAACTCCACTTGGCGATGAGGCGGGAGACCAGGTAATTCCACAGGAAATACCTCAGGAAATTCGCGCACAATAGGAATGTCTTCAATTCTCTTCTCTTCCGTTGATGTGTCAGTAACTAGTGCTAGAATGGCAGTGTGGTCCTTCCGCAAACACTTCTGGGCCTTAAGGAAAGAGATAATGCCTACGACAGCACCACTCTTGTCGCCATGAATTACGAGGGGTTCTTTACCAGAACGAGGGATGCGGACAATCTTCTCGTTGCAAAGAATTTCCGCTTGCTGATGAGATAACCAATCCATCCCAATAACAACGTCAAAACTACCCAGAACGATAGGAATGAGATCGATAGAGAAGGTCTGACCAGCTAAGACGAGGTTACAACCCTTAACTATGTGTGTGGCCTCGAGACTTTTACCGTTCGCTAGCTCTACTGTGTGTTTGGTGGTCAAAAGTGTTGGGGTGCGTTTAAGCATTTGACTAACTTTTAAGGACACATAACTAGTATCGGCACCCGAATCGAATAAAACAGTAACAAAGAAATCATCCAGAAGAAACTTACCCATCACAACGTTGGGATCGTTCCTTGCATCACCCTGACCCAGCATGAAGACACGTCCCCTGGCACCATTGCCGTTATTGTTACCCCCGTTGTTGCCTCCATTATTGCCTCCATTGTTGTTCCCGTTTCCCTGTTTGTTGTTGTTCTGATTCTGGTTCAGCTGAGGACAGTTCCTCTTAAAGTGGCCTTCAGCGCCACACTGAAAACATCCTTTATTGCCCTGCTGTTGCTGCTGCTGGTGGTTCTGTGGAGCTTGTTGTTGTTTTTGTTGGCTATTCTGATTTGCTGGTCGTGCACTCCTGCAATCCTTCGCCTCATGTCCAAACTTGTTACACCTCAGGCAACGACCCTTGTTGCACTGCCCGCTATGATGCTTGTGGCACCGGTTGCATTTGGGGTGGTTCCCTCGGTATCCACCCTGTCCTTGATTACCGGAAGATTGCTGACCAGGACTCTGGTAGTCATCAGTCTTTCGCTGCTGAGACTGAACTGAAGTGGAAACCTTACTGGAATTCCCATCCCATTTTCGCTTGTTGTCGCTAGGAGCATCAGGAGTAGCTGTAGCACTGATATGTTTGGGTAGCCTGTTTTGTTCCACCGCCTGGTCAGTGAGACATGGGCCAACTTGATGATTTGCTGAATGGTACCCAGGTTGGCTGAAGTCACGTGACTCTGAATCTCTGGTACAAGAACCTTGAGGTACATCTCAATACGTTTGATGGGAGGGTCCACCATAGTAGGGCACAAGATGGCCAGCTCGTTTGACCTTTTCGTATACGCCTCAATCTCAGATCCCGTCATATTCAGGTTGAAAAATTCCACCTCTAGCTTGTGGATGTCATCCCGACTACAGTACTCTTCCTTGATCAGTTCTTTGAAACCATTCCATGGGGTGTAATTAGCAACCGCCAGCCCCAGCAGTTGAACCTGTTCCTTCCACCAGGTTAACGCAGCACCTTCAAGCGTTCCAGTAGCATATTTGACCCTACGATCTTCAGGGCATTCACACATCTCGAAAACAGACTCAAGCTTCTCGAACCAGTGTAGAAGGCCTACAGCTCCTTCTGTGCTGCTGAAAGTACTGGGTCAGCAATCCATGAAGGTTTTGAACGTGCACACAGGAGGCTGAGCATGTTGACCTGTTGCCCGAGAATAAAAGACAAAGTTAAGCACGAGGGTTGGTTTGCGAAGGTAGGATCTAAATGTCCTAAGGTGGGTTGAGATGGCAGGTTATACCTCCTATTGGGACAGTTGCAAGTGCCTCAGCAACCCGTTCATTGATCAAAGCCGTCAACTGGGCTTGAGTTAGGTTGATATGTCCTCCGCGTCCGCTCATGATCTTCACAACGAAGCAACGTAAGTGAGAAAAGTGTCGCGAAAGTGCGTAAGTGTGGGACGATAGTAGAGAGTAAGCACACAAGGTTCAAATAGTAATAATCACATTAATTAATGCACAGTGTGAATTATCTAACCGACAATATAACATAAAGCATACCACCTATTGTGTCGAGCCTTGCGCGTGGAGTGAAGCATCGTTGTGGATCGTTGAGCACTGTACAGGTTATAGTCTGGTTTTATCAAAAAGCTTTTCCCTTTTTGAAACCAAGTTCACTATAACCAATGGCTCTGATACCAATCTGTCACACCCCCAAAATCCACCATGCGGGGTATCGCCGCTTGGAGGCGTGACATGACCAGGATCGAGCCACCAATCATATTGAACAACGTATTTAAGTAAATAAAACCAACCACAATACAATTGGTGACCAAAAGGAAGTTAACCAAGTTCAATTTAAACAGCGGAAGCATAAGACGTTAAACCAAAACATAAGTTCGTAGTTCATAAGTTTAAAGTCCAAAACGCAAGTTTAATAAGTTCATAAGGATTAAAGGTTTAGCACGGGACATAACAATTCATATTCCACAACGACCACCTCCTCGTGCAAGCTCCGTAAGCATCTAGCGACCTGTAAGGCATGTAACAACGAGTCAACAACAAAGTTGAGTGAGTTCACGGTTGGTTGTTTAGTTTTATTTCTGAAAACGTGGTTTGACTTTCGTTGGCTTAATTGCCGTGGGGGTTACCCCAAAGTTGAAAGTATGTTTAACCAGTTCCTTCTTTGTTACCCAAACCATATCCATAATTAGTGGGGACTTCCCCATGTGAACCACTAGACCGATATCGACAACTGACGAACAATAGTTGTGCCCTACGTCGATGTTCTATCATCATTGACAGTTTGCCATAGTCCATTAGTACACGCCCGTTCGGATGACACGGTGTGAGGTTTGTTAAACCTAATAGCGCTATTAACTAATGACCCGCTCGCCATTGGCCTCGGCGATTAAGTCGATATAAATTGAGGGACTTCATGATAGAGTTTTGTCTAGTAAGTTTTAAGGTTGTTGTCCTACCCAAGGAGGACGAACGTACGTATTCTGCCCAAGGAGAATTCGTAGGATTAATAATGGCATCCTACCTATGGTGGATGGCCGTACATATCCTACCCATGGAGGATATGTAGGTTCAATTTTAATTCTTTAATCCATTCCCAAACCACCGGGAATCCCATGCCTTGTAGGAAGTGTGAACTCACTTCTGTTGCTCGGTTTGACTCTCAAAAATAGCTAACAGTCAAGGTCGATCAATCACGTCCTAATATGATTACCAGTTAGTCATTTAGTGGTTTTCAAATAGAGCACAAAGTTCCTACACGTATCTACCACATAACATGCACTCACTTAATAGTTTACGCCCATATCAACATCCCATCTATACCCATTCAAAAGCAAGCATACGATATTGCACATAACACATATAACATGTTGGATCATTCTCAGATAACCTACCCGACATTTAGACACGCAAATTACTACTTATGTCGTTTCAGCTTTTATATTCAAAACTGGGCTGTTTTCGTGGATTTTAATAAAATAGTTAACTTGTTCCAAAAATTCCCAACTTTTTACAGAAGGTCTTAAACAATCCAAATATTATTGTGTAAAAATCTTGGGATCCGATTCGTCACCAATATTTTAAAAAAATTCATTTTCCGGACTGAAATCAGATTTATCTTTTTCTGACTGCAGTCCACGGAATAATTTATTTAAAATTCATCGAGATTCCGATTTACGAAATTCCAGTGAGAGAATTACAAATACATCGGTGGTCATCTACAGTACAAATTTCATGATCTAACTCTACACAGAATTCAAGTTATGACGGAAAACAGAACACATATTTTCAGCAGTAAAAATGCAGCTTTAGCTGCTGTTACAAAACGACACTTTAAAATAGTAAACGAAGTCCAAAAATTATGATTCCAGTGCCATTAGAACCGTATTTCATAATACATAAATCTAGACTTCAGAAAATATATTTTTCGTTTTATTAAGGTCCTGTTACAGCCAACTGAAGTTGGCTGTAATCACCAATCAGACTCCTGTTTTCAGCTTTTAGTTTTCTAACTCGTGTTCGATTGATTTCGTTAACATGTTTAGTGATCACAACGACATCAAACATCAATATTAACAAGCAAATCATCAGGAAATCAACAAGAATCAAACAACTTCATATTAACATCACTTCATCACATTTCCTTTTTATGTAAACATTATGTTCATGTTTCTAGTTCAAGTCTCTTTGTGTTCTTTAAGTTTATCATCATGTAACTTACTTTAACCACTTAAATAACATGAATAATGAATGGATCTAAGTTCTTACCACTAGTTCAAGACTAGGGAAGTTCAAGTGAAGAAGTGTGGTGGTTAATAGCAAACGAAGAAGGTCCTTCCACTTCCGAGAACACCAAGCTTCGTTGAACGCCTTGTAGCACTTAGAAGTACACTTGGATTGGAAGATGGATGCTTGAAACTTGTGGTGGTGTAAGGGGGTGTTTGGGCCGAAGGTTATGAGAGGGAGAGGAGGGAGTTGTCTTGTGATGTAGAAGATGAAGGAGGTGGTGATTCTCTTATAAACTCATATGTTATTATCCAAAGGGTTTGATGTCCCCCCTAGTACACACAATCTAATCAAGATCTCACCAAAACCAAAGAAAGATTATGGAAGGGATTTTGTAAGATTTGGAAAAATCTTGTGGTGTGGGCTATATATGAGCCGTAGGGTGTCATGGGGGAGGGGGTTAAATGAAAATTAAATGGTAAGTAATTTGTTAGTGGAAGGTTATGTGGTAAAAGTCTAGTGTTATGTGTTATATGTATTGTGTAGTGTGTTATAGTGCTCGGGAACCATGACTAGCTCAGAAAAGTAAAAACAATGTTTCTTGCAATATTTTAGTGTTCCGGGTAATGTCCGGTTGTTCGGTTCGATACCGGTTCGTTAAAGTGCTAAGTTGTTCCGTATAGTGTCTTTTATGTATCTTTTTGTAACCCTTTTAATTCCTAACACTTAGGAAAGCATACCGGACTATTTAGTAACTTTTCTGTACACTACCAGTATGTTAACAAGCACATGTAAGTATAACACAGTAATCAGAAAGCAGTTAAGTGATTTAGCATAGTCATCAAGCACTTTAATTATCATTAATAAATTGTACGGATAGATGGAATTTTGAGGGTTGTCACACATACACATGAACTCGCTCAACTTTTTGTTGATTTTTCAAACTACATGTATTTCAGGGAACTGATTGGATCTGGCAAGTATCTGCATATGCGTCAAGCTGCGTACTAAATAAAGATGTCATCCAGGGTAGTAGGTTTAGGAGGTGTAATCCTTACCTGGACGGGTTACATGTCACCACGTTTATTTCTAAGTCTTTTGCTGAGTCTTATGAACTCTTTTCAAACAAGTATGTTATGGTCTGTAACTCTATTTGGTATCGATGTTTTAAAACAATGATGTTGTAGTATTTTTAAACTTAATGAATGGATGAACATCTTGTGTTTTTATCATTTAGCATTGTTATGATTATTGCTATGGTATTAAGAAGTCACACCAAATAAACCCACGCTTCCGCAAAAGCCAGGGTGTGACAAAAACAGGAGTTGAGCAAGGAGAGACAGATCGCAATTAGCAATCTTTTCTCCCTTTGACTTCAATCTTGACTTTGACTTTCGAAACACGGGGTGTTACACACATGCCTTAACATCTTTATATAACCTAAATTTTAGGTTAAAAGGGGTTAAAATGACAAAATGCGACAATACAAGTCCAGGGGCCAAAACTGTCAAAATTACAAAACTTTTGCCAGATCAAAGGCTTACGAACCATAAGCATAAATGTAACAACCCAACTTTTCGGATCGTTACCTATCGCTGTCATTTCTTTCGTTACGCTTGTACTCTTGGGATTTGATTACCGCAAATGGGTTAAACTAACATTTTTGACGCATTTTAAACGCTTATTACAACGCTTATTCAAAACGCAGTTATCACATTTAAACGCTATTTTATAATGCTTACTAATCGAACACATTTTATCGCATTTTACGTCGCTTATTTAGACTAAACACTATCGCAACGCAAACTCAACACAGACTCAAAACGCGGATTTAATTATACTATGTGTGTTATTTGTGTGATTATTTGTTGAATGATATATGGTTATCAATGCAACACTTATACGCTCAAACGCTCACTCGCAACTCGATTAAACGCAACGCAACGCTAACAAACGAACCAAAAGTTGGAAAACTAACAAACGCAACCAGGCTGTCCGAATGGACATCCGACTGGATGACCATCCGTTCGGATGGCCATACGCCCGAACACTGTCACTTACACCGACTTAACTCTCGCTCTCACCCTATAAATACTACCCGTACACCTCCATTCTCTGACTTTGACGCTCTCATCCGCTCCCATGCTCTCTGTTGCGATTCAAGGCCATTTTGTAATCTTTTCTCCTCAAATCTTCTCTAATCTTAATCTCTAATCACTTCTACATCATCTTCTTCATCATAATCACACACAAACACTAACTTTTTCCTCGAAATCGACTGATTTGGACCTCTTGAAGGTGGATTCCGCTCGGTTCGCTCAGGCAACTGTTGTGGGAGCATCATTCAATCAAGATTGGTTCCAGATCTAAAGGATTTCCACACCTTTCAACTAAGATATGAAAGATTTCAACACATTTTCTTCTGATTCCTACTTTTCTTCAATTTTCTACACAAAATCGATGGAATCTGGACTCAATCAGACTCTCTACTCATTCCTTAGTCGAGAGCCGGCTTGAAATGGATTTCCACCGGATAATTGGACCGATTAACGGGTCAAACATGAATCTTCATCAAGAACAACACATTTGACCGAATGGGCTGAGACCATCCGACCGAATGAGCTAGGCTTGGTATGTTTTCGTTGTTTGACATGTCGTCACGCCATCTCCGTTAACTCAAAACTTTTTACTTAGAAAGTTTTACAAAAACTTCAACGACAAACAATCACAGCTTACTCGAATGGCCATCCGTCCGGATGACCATCCGCTTGGATGACATGACCTTTATAAGTTCCAATGTTTAAACGTTTTAACTAAACTTCAAACTTTAACAGTTTACAAACAAACACACCTCATTCGAATGGCCATCCGCTCGGATGACCATCCGCTCGGATGGTACTCATCCGTTCGGATCATCTGTTAAACACTTATCTCGTTTGACTTTCTGATTTCGACCGTGTTAACACTTAGAGGACTTATGCTTATGTTCTCATGCACATGCTAACTCAACGTGCTCCCCTCAATCCAATCCAGATTGTGTTTACTTATTAAACACATACTATGAGTATACTCGAACCCATTTTCGTTTAACGCACTTTTGGGTGTTACATACGTTCTATATCAAAACATAACACACGACGCAAACACTTTATAAACGCTAACCGCCCCCGCATGCTATATGTGATTTGTTGAATGCTTGTACTATGCTTATACAGTGTTACACTAGACCGCCTCTAGCAACGATAGTACTATAGTTTGGACTCAGCACCTGTCGTGGACAGGGGTTGCTAGGGATCACATTACTTTACTTCACGTGTTCGCTGAACATGTATCACGCATACTGATGCATGTGTAGCGTTATATATTTTTATTGATATTTCAAGCCCTTTTTAACACATTAGTCAAGTTTTAAAATTATAAAACACGATATTCTACTAACACTAAACACACATATGGGCAAGTGCACCCATCGTGAGCGTAGTATAGCGTTGGTAAGATACCGAGGTCGTCCAAGGACACAAGAGCTTTTAGTACCAGTTTATCTTCAACGTCTAATCAAATCAAAAATTTTAGAAAATGTTTAAGTATGAAAATAAAAACTAAAAATACTGAAAAATAAAAAATAAACAGATAGACAAGATGAATCACTTGTATCCGACTCTCCTTTAATGTAACCTTTGATGATTTCCGCACTTTTGCACTTTTTAAGAGATTATCTTAGTTATAGTAGTAGGCCCCCTCTTTTGAAGGTGACGTTACCCTCAACCCATTGGTTTGAGTCAGCAAGGATACAATCCCAAAGGGTTGGAATATTGAAAGATAATTAATTAAGTTGTTAATGTGTAATGTGGTAGGCCCCTCTTTTGAAGGCGACGTTACCCTCGGCTAAGTGGTTTGAGTCAGCAGGGATACAATCCCAAGTAGCCGGGTTAATGTATTAATAGTAGTTTATATATGAGGGGACCAAGCCATTTGTACCCCCGCCATCCAATACCAGTGGGTATTGAAGGAGGTCCTAGTAAGCTTGACCCAGGTCCTTGCAGGATCTATACACTGAACAAGGCAAGAACCTTACCAAACCATTCCCTTAACCCCGACCAGGTAGCCAACATATCTCTATATAGACCATAGAGATATGAATGGTGAAAATCTTTTATTTTCTATAGACAGTAAAATAACGCCAAGACATTACGGACAAATGATAAGGAAGTTTCACCTTCAACATAAGAAACTAGTTATTAAAGTCATTAATACAAAACCAAATAAAAAGTGCGAAAAGATTAAAAATCAAAAGTATTACATTAAATGCTTGTCTTCACCAAGTGACGTAAGAGACTTAGGAAAACATGGCCTTTGATTGTCAAGAACTCTTACTATCAATCTTGGATCCCGAGACTACTACACACACTCTAAGGTGGATGATGGATGATGGTGGTGGATGTGAGTGTTGTAGTGGTGGTGGAGTGGTGGTGAAGTAGGAGAGAGGTGGTTTGCCAAGGGATGCCTTTGAAGTGAACCAAACACCCCTATTTATAGCCTGCACAGAAGCCCGGACACGGCCCCATGTCCATTGGACACAGCCCCGTGTTCATCCTCTTTCTCTTTCTTCATTAATTGCACTTGTCTGTATTAGGCTCCACACACCCCCCGTGTTCGCTAGGCACGGCCCCGTGTGTAGAAGCGTATCTGTACTATCAAGATTTGCTAGATTCTGCGAATATTAGCGTTGACCACGGCCCATGTTGAGCTGGGCACGCCCCCGTGCTGGGAATAGAAGCTTCTACAACTTTGTCTTTTCTGTAGACATCTGACCACGCCCCCGTGTCCGCTGGGCATGGGGCCGTGGTCAGCCTTCTGTTCCTTTGTTTTTGCTTGGGAAGATGCTGTCTAGGGGTCGGGCATGCCACGTTTATTCCTTTTCTTGTATTTATGTTAGTTTTTGCTGCATATTTGTTCCTTTTGTTCATTTAAGCTCATTTGGTCCTGAAAATACAAAAGGAAGACAAAAGCACACTTTTTCCAACATTAGTACTAAAAAAGGGTTAGTTTTATGCCTCACTTGATGTAATTTATATGTTGCATTTTACACCCATCAAATACCCCCACACTTGAATCTTTGCTTGTACTCAAGCAAAACTCTTTATTATGTGGCTTACACACCCAAATGGAATGGGTAGAAGAGAAGTTTTTGGCTTGTCTTGAGTGTCGGGAATCCAAGATCTTTATTGGGTTTTATTTTTATGCTATTTACAATCCTATTCGTTACGATTTATTTAGAACGTTTCATAAGAGAAATTACTTATTTGGGCATAACATGCCTCTTTAAAATTCCATTTATATATAAGTTCACATACCTCACGGGAGATCACTCAAAACTCGGCCGAAGATGTATTTTTGTGAAACACTCGAGACCGACATGGAACTTATTTCTACCATATGCTTGGCAAACAATCAATCCTCCTCCTTTTTAACTATAAACCTTTGTAAATATCAAGAGGACTTTGGGAAGGGTTAGGCTTGGGTTAAGGTAGGTGGTTTTGGGTTATTGGTTAGTAAAAAGGGCTGAAAGCGTAAAAAGCTTCGGTCGTGTTGGGTTTTTCACATGTTTATCAAAGCTATTTTATCCGTATAAAATAAAAACGTAGCGTTTAAAACATGTTACTTTGATGATATAAAATTCATTTTATATGTAAAACCCAATACCCGGATCCATATATGAACATGCATGCTATCAAAATTAAAACACAACCATAGGGTGTTTCAAGAATACTACCTTCCATGGAGTAAAAGAAATGAAGAAGATGATGCTTCTTGAACAGTTGCCTTCAAGTGTAGAAGACCTCAAGCTTGTATACTCCAAGCCTTCCAACAAACACTTTGATTTTAGCTAGGATTTTACACTCATGAACTCACTTGAAAAATCCCTCATGGACCACCCATCTTGGCCGAAAATATGATAGACAAAAATGGAGTTCTTGCACTTGATTTTCCAACTTGAAAAACCCTCTTGCACACACACACCCTCTTGGCCAAAATTTTAGAGCAAAAAGGGAAGTTCTTACAACTTGATTTTGTGTGTGTAAGTGTATGTTCATCTCCATCAATTTTGTCATACAAAAGGTATTAAAAGATGAAAGAGAACTAGCTACCATTCTTGCCCAATCATGGAGCCTCTAACCATGCAAATTGCATGTCCTCCTATTGGACCAAAATTGGTCTTGGGAAGACCATGTTGGGGTGGGGCCCACATGTGTTTAATAAAAGAAATTCAAATTTTTCTTTTAAATAATTTAAGTCTTGTTTTATATTTTATAACTTTTATAAAATATGTTATAAGACTTATACAATATCTCACAAGTTTTTATAATGTTATTTAACCCATTAAATAACAAAATAAAATATTCTCTCAAAATAAATTATCCATATAATTTATTAGTTTCTCAAGTGCAATTATTTAGAAAACCAATTTCTAAATATTATAAGTGTTAATATTTATTTGTTTGATCATATCAAAAATAAATATTATAAGTGTTTGTCTAGCTTGTATTTGGGTATGACTCGACTTGGATCATAACGTACTAGCCACATTAATTTAATATGTGTCTTGGGCATACAGAATCCAACAATCTCCCACTTGCACAAGATACATAGAAGATTGATGCAAGTAGTAAATACCACCTAACTATAGTTTACTACCCCTAATACGTATGACTATATGTCCCATTCAATAACATCATCTCCTTCAAGTCCCTTACTTGAACATGATTTAGGTGAATCTATCATTTATCCTTTTGTTGCAGATGTCATGTCAAATCCAGAGACATAGTGTGATCATTTTATGTTGCTTTAACTTTAGCAGGCCTTAGACATCTTATTCTCAACGAATAAGAGGAACAAATCCCTTCTTGACTACATAAGTCTCTCACAGTCTCCTTGTATCACACCTGAGTTTAGCCTTGTGTACTGCCTTATTACAGACAGTGAAGAACTAGGTCAAGGTATAATACTTGACGAATATCAAGACCCAATATGTATCTCAGGTCAGAGGATACTATAATATTCTCCTTTACTCAAATTTACTTATGATCAATCACAAATGATTCCATGCAGTAACATTTAAGTGCGAGTCAGTCCAATATTTGTATCCCACAAATATCTATGAGCTTTGGCAGCAACACTTTGCTCTATATTCATACTTAATGAATATCCACCAATCCAAGTTTATAATAGTCTTACATTCATATTTTTTCCCACAAGTATGATCGACTACGGACATTTAGAATAAGTAACTTATTCACGGATTTAAACATGCTAAAATGGAACATAACTTAAAATACCATAAAGAGTTATAATAACAGTTGTTCCAATATCCAAATACAAAATCAAATCCAATCACTAGAATATCGAAGTCCTAAGGCACAAGATGACCCTTCATGCTTTGCTCGTTCAAGGAGCTTCGTGAGTGGATCAACAATATTTTGATCAGTGTGAACTTTGCGAATACATATGTGACACTTCGGGTTTTCCCGATCACCCTTCTAATGTAACGGTATTATGTATCGAATGCGAAAACCTGATATATATATAATTTGTGCATTCTGTGATTCTGTGCTTTTTATAATAAGTGTATAATATATGTATATTCTATGAGATATGAGCCGAGACCACGGTTCCGACTCGGTCTCGACTCGATACCTGCTGGCCCGCAACATAAGTGGGTCGCACACCCACACCACCTGGCCCAAGCCTCCTCTTAAGCCCAACACAAACCCATTAGGATGCACCGACCTAGATCATGTATAAAACCCCCACATAAGCCGACATTTCCTATTTTGGGCACTTAATCATTAGCTCAAATCCCCAAACATTCCCTCTCACTCACTCCCACACTCTCCTACCTCCTTTCACTAAAACCCTAGCCACACCATTCTCCTCCCTCTCGGATCCAATCGGTAGCATTGAAGGTCTTCGGATCGGCTCGTGTCATTCACTTAAGAACTTCCTTTCGACATTCTTACTCACCTTCACACTCTCGGTCTTTAATCGGTTAGTGTCTTTTTGCTTGTAGATGAAAATATTAAATGTGGTTGCTTGATGACTATATGCATGTTGAAAGTGTTCATCTTGAATGGTTGATGATGTGCAAATTGCTTATATGTTCAGTCATGTTCTTCATTATTGGGAGATGCAAAATGATTGATGTTTTGGATAAGAGTAGCTTAGTATATTCATAACTAGTTGATTCATGATGGAAAATGTTGTGTTGCAAGGTCATATGTTTAGGTGATAGAAGGCCAGTTATGATTCATAGTTGTTCACCTAAATGGATGTAAGATGGGATGGTTGGAGTTCATTTGTGTAAGAACTAGAAAATCCTAATGATGAACCGTATGAACATGTGATGAATATGTGTTGAATGTGTTTTGAATATTTGAAATGGTTTGGTTTTGATCTGTTTTGATTAGTGTTGAATATTGGAAACATGTTAGTGCAATTTGATTGGTTAGTACATGAAATCATGATTATGCAATTCTTTTGGATAGTACAAAATGCTGGCAGATGTTCTAGAAGGATCCTTTCAATAGATGTGCGAGTCGAGACCCCCGGTTGCGACTCGAGACCATCTAAGTGGCAACTCGAGACTAGCCAGCACACCTTAAGGATTCGAGACCTATGGGGTTGCGACTCGAGATCTCATGATCTCGACCCGAGACCAGCAGCCAAATTACAGGGACTCGAGACTGGCACGATCTCGAGTCGAGACCTTCTAATCCATACTCGAGATAGGAGTCGAGACCTACATGGTTTTGAGTTGATCATGCGCTATTCGAGACCCTCTGGTTGCGGCTCAAGACCTCGTGCTCTCGAGTCGAGACCACCTGGTCTCGACTGGGCCGCTTGACTCAGTTATTGGGCCACAATCTATGTTGACAAGTTTGGGTTGTGTGTTTAACTGGACTATGTGCTAACTGCTGTTTAAATGTTAGGACAGGCCCAATAACTTAATGGATAATTGAATGCTATACATGCCATGTGTTAGATGCATGTAAGATATACGTGATTTGTTTGTACCCAAGCCTGACCCATACTGGTAACCATGTTAGGACGTGGTAACCAGCGTGCGTGACCAAGTAAACTAATCTACTGAACAAACCAAGGTGAGTTCACAACTTTTAAAGCATGCGTTCCCGGTGGTTGGGAAACGGAACTTAAAACAACGCTATCCCCCTTGTGAGGGATACAAACCTACTTTTCTCCCCTTACGCGGGACCCTTAGTTAATTACTATTTATATTGGTTGCAATGAGCAATACTAAACAAAACTCTATCACTCAAGTCCCTACTTAATAATACCGATTAGTCGCCGGGGCCTGGCGAACGGGTTATTAGTTGATAGCGCTATTTAGGTCTCACTAGCCTCACACCGTGCCCGTGTATGGGATCGGGAGTGAACTAATAGACTCTAGCAAACCGTCAATGATGATAGACATTGACAAACGGGGCACTCTACGGAAACGTACGGTAGCAAGTATTCGGTATTGTACAGGTATTGTACAGTTTAGTAGCTTACTTATGGGGTAGCTCCCCATGGCATGGTATAAATGAGTAAATTAACTGTTGAAACAAGTTTTTGGAATTAAAAACTGGACAAACTCGTAAACTCGCCAACATTATGTTGATACCCTACTGCATGCTTTGTAGGTACCCAATGACTCAGGAGCTTGCAGCTTGGGGGATGTGTAGTGGTCGTCCTAACCCGTGTGTTGGGTTCTATAACATACTTAAACTATGAACTTTGTTTGAACTGTTTTGCCTATGCTTCCGCTACTTACTTAACTGTTATTTTAATTTAAAACTTTTGAACATTAACTATGGTATTTACTAACTCTTATGGTTGGTGAATTTTCTTATCATTAATTAAATGCTCAGTATAATTGGTGGCCGGATCCTGGTCAGTCACACGCCTTGCGGTAGTACTCCGCATGTGGGTTTTGAGGGTGTGACAGATTGGTATCAGAGCCATTGGTTATAGTGAACTCGATTTTAAAAAGAAAGGCCTTTTTGAGAAAAACCAGACTATAACCCGTGACTCGCGACGACACTACACTCCAAGTGCAAGACTCAACGTATTGGACCTCATAGCTCGGACTTATGTTTACTTGCTTGATTGTTTTATGTCTATGCTCTGCTATACGTACTAGTGTGCCTAGTTAGATATATACACATCCTTCTTCTATCTCATTCTCGCTACTCGATGACATCGCACTTATATTGTGTTTTCTGGTTGTGAAGACAATGAGTGGACGCGGAAGAGGAAACGTTAACATGACTCAGGCTCAGTTCACTAACCTAATCAACACGGTGGCTGCAGCTTTCGCAGCTCACCCTGGAGGTAAACTCGTTATTTTAAGATGTTTAGATCCCACTGCCGAATCATCTTTTCACCCCTAAACCTATTCGCTTCGCTTCTCACGACAGGTCAGCCTGCACCTGCGCAACCACGTGTTTGTACTTTCAAAACCTTCATGGATTGCAAGTATCTCCCTTTCAATGGCACTGAGGGTGCCATAGGCCTTCCGCACTAGATCGAGAAGGTCGAATCTGTGTTTGCTGTATGCGAGTGTCCCACTGCCAGTTGGGTGAAGTTTGCTACTGGTACGCTTGAAGGAAATGCGCTCTCTAGGTGGAAAGCGCAGATTCAGATGCTTGGTTTGGAAACAGCTAATGCCACTGCTTGGGAGGATTTCAAGAACATAATCAAAGAAGAGTACTGCCACAGAGATGACATCCACAAGCTCGAGAACGAGTACTACGTGTCACACCCCGACCACCTAAAACAACAAAACGTGGCGGAAACGTCGGGGAGTGTTGTAACAGAATCATTGTTTCACAACCATGGATTATATAATTTCACTTTATTGAATCATTGAACTCTTTGTTCTATTACAAATCAGATAAATACAAATATTATCTTTTAAGTTTTAAAGTCGCTAAGGCACGAGTCCATCCTAAGTGTAGCATGTATCAACAATCATCACATAGCAGCACCTGAAACATGTGTATAAATAGGTACGTCAGCATAAAAATGCCTGTGAGTTACATAGGTTTTATTGAAAATAGGATTCATGACTTGTAGGTTTAAAAGAATGTTTTAACAAAATAGTCATGAACTTTAAAAATGTTTTCTTTTATAAATCATATAATAAGTGATAAGAAAACAGATAAGAAAGATGTATAAATAAATATTTAAGTAAAAATGAGTTTGTACATAATATATTGTATGAAAAACAATATTTTGATAAAAGGATTATAGTATATATAAAAATATACTTTGGTTTTAAAAAAGTCAAGTAATATATTAAAATATATTTCAGTTCCAAAATCGTTAAACAAATAGTATATTAAATATACTTTGGTTGTCAAATAATAATTTTCGGTAGTATATCAAATGTATACTTTGGTTTAATTAATAACATATCAAACTATGCTTTGGTTTATAAATAACATATCAAAATATGTTTTGGTTTTATAAATAATATATCAAGCTATGCTTTTGATTTTGATAAATAACATATTAACTATGTTTTGGTAATTAACAAAATATATGTTGTTTTGTACAATATCACATATGAGAGCATATCAAACTATACTTTTGGGAGTAGAACTAAATATACAATAAAAATGTGATTTGGAATTCATTCAGACCTACTGCATCAAAATACACCTTTGAGACAATAGAAATACCACAAAGGCAATCCCTATTTGGATAAAATATCGGTTTCTGACATTCCATGACAACAGGAATGGGGTGTCAAATACTATAGCGTTATATCATACTACCAATCGGTCTGGTGAACATAAAATAAGTACAATTCAACAAAAATCAGTGTTTAAACCATAAATAATCATTCGGTTTGTCAAAAGATAAGTACTAATATGTATAATCAATTATACTTTGAAATCATGAATATAACAATTAGGTACACATGATTCACCCCAAAACATTGAAAACAGTAAAAGAGGGGACTATGTACTCACTTGAGAATGCTTAGAAGTCTTGAATAACAACCAAGCAAAGCTAGAGGGAGCACGGAATCAAACGGCACCTAATATAGGTAACTATGTAAATAAACCGGGCCTCAATCGGAATATCGGATAGAATGAGGTTTCGTAAACCAAACGAGTATTGGAACTCATGTAATATGGTCTAACGAAGTCTACATTCTAGATTGGAACTTAACCTAAGTGCTTTCGACCCGTTACGACCCATTAAGGTAGCTTACGCTACGTTAATGCGTCGTTTGCGCAAAAGCGCGTTCGAGACGTCTAACTAGTCCTATGACAAGTATTATATGCCTAAGCATGCTTAATTATGTTGTATAATCAGTTAAGTGGCAAAAGTTTAGGTTACATATGCTTAAATACCAATTATGCATGAAAAGGGCATTTTGCTCATTTTCCTAAGGCATATAAACTACCTATCATACAACTACTTAAAAGAAGTGACCATAAGGTATAACCTCGGAAGGTTATTCCCTATAAAACTATGGTCACTAAACATGTTTGGTCGGATCCTAATGATCGACCAAACGGGTCTAGTTCGAAAGTCTAAGCGGTGGTTTAGACCGCTTGACTTACGACTCTCAACAAGCACTAAACAGGTTTTGATATCAAAACAAAGTGTTTTGATACCCTAAAGTAGTTTGGTTGCAAAATACGCTTAAATGCGCATTTTGACCGAAACTACGACTCGTCACTATGCCTAGTCAATGTGGTAATCAGTAGGTATAGTCACTAGGGACTATAACCATCGTGATTACGCTCACGTTGCAAAGTTCAAACGAAATTCGTGTTGACCAAAGACTGGTCAAAGCAGAAAGTCAAACACTGTTTGAATTTCTTGCTAGGAAAGCGATAAAAGAACGAATGAAGCTTACAAAGGGTCCTTGCTAGGGAGAACTTGATTAAATTACTCAGGTATGAAGTCCTTAGACTCCAACTTATAGCAATTATCAGATCAAGGGTGAAGAAATCAAAGGAGGAGCTTGGCTATTGATACTTGTAGTGAACTCACAAGATCAAAACAAGTGTTTATGTAGCCAACAAGCAAAAGATCATGACCCTACATGTGTTTGGTGCAGGTTTAAAGCCTTGGAGAGGTGTTAACTTGGTTAACACGCCAAGAAATTACCATAACAACCCCTGAATTTGCAAACAGATTGCAAAAACTGATTTTCTAGTGCTGGGCAGTTTTATGCGGCCCGATTAAGAGGAGAGACCAGGCTTACGCGGCCGGTGTAAAACTTGCAGATCAACACAAGTTTCAATATTTACAGCATTGGTCCCTGCATGTGTTTGAGCTCATTTTTGGCACTTTTAACACCCGTTAAGCCATTTTCAAGGCTCTACAAGGTCATTAAAGTTTAGAGGACTCAAAATATGCTCGGAAAACTCTCGGATGTCGGCTCATTTGGTTGTACGGTCGCGTTATTCGTTAAATTACGACGAAACTCAAACGGACGCAAAAACGAACCAAATTAAGCGACGAGCGGTATTTTTGCATGCCGATCACTAAAATAAAAGTATTTTAGTGTGTACAAAAATTTTGGATGTCCAGATGTGGTCAGAACGTAAGATATGCGCGAAAATGCAAACTTACGCCGTTTTTTACACTTTTAGTCCCTGTAAGATCAAATAAGCATATTTTCTCACACCGAACCACTCAAAGCTTATTTCTAAGCTATGTTTAGGTTATTTATGGTGTGTTTAGCTTATGATCAAGTTCCGGACTATAGGTTGCCTTACGAAACGGCAGACTTTTGGAGTTTGACGCAAATAGTCCCTGTGAGCGAATAAACTTGTTTTTGCCATACCAAACCCTTCAAAACTTATTTCTAAGTTATGTAAAGGTTATTTAAGGTATGTTAAGCCTATTTCACTATTCCGCAGTGTTTGTTGTGTGACATCTGTGCTTGTGTAATCATTTTGCAAACTCTGAACAATTCAATATCAATAAAAAAGTGTGTTTTGATCCCAATGTTTGTTATTTATGTTTGAAATTTTGTGCATTTTGGTTTTTGATCGATTTTAAACTCTATATTGCTTTCTGGGAAGTTATACACAAACTGATGCATAAACGTAATCAGTTTAACGCGACAAACACTCCGAAACAGCAACATAAGCTTAACATACCTTAAATAACCTTTACATAACTTAGAAATAAGTTTTGAAGGCTTTGGTATGGCAAAAAAACAAGTTTATTCGCTCACAGGGACTATTTGCGTCAACTTGCAAAAGTCTGCCGTTTGGTAAGGCAACGTACAGTCCAGAACTTGATCATAAGTTAAACATACCATATATAACCTAAACATAGCTTAGAAATAAGCTTTGATAGGTTCGGTGTGCGAAAACATGCTTATATGATCTTACAGGGACTAAAAGTGTCAAAAACGGCGTAAGTTTGCATTTTCGCGCATATCTTACGTTCTGACCACATCTGGACATCCAAAATTTTTGTACACACTAAAATATTTTTATTTTAGTGATCGGCATGCAAAAATATCATTCGTCACTTAATTTTGTTCGTTTTTGCGTCCGTTTCGAGTTTCGTCGTAAATAACCGAACAACGTGACCGTACGACCAAACGAACCGACATCCGTGATATTTCCGAGCATATTTCAGGTCCCCTACACTTTAACGACCTTGTAGAGCCTTGAAAATGGCTTAACGGATGTTAAAAACATTGAAAACAAGTTTAAACACGTGCAGGGACCATTTCTGTCAGTTTCTAAAAGTTTCAGCTACACCCTCGCGCTACGCGATGGCCCTATGGCCTCCCTGTCGCGCGATGCCAGCATCAGATCTGGACAGAAACTCTGTTTTCAGCAGTAGCTTGTTAATCCAGGGGCTAATCTTGCAATTCCTTTGTGTGGTGACCAAGTTAGCACCTCCCCAAGCAAATTAGCTGGCCTCTAACACTTGTATGGCTGTGATTTAATCCTTGTTGGCCAAACAAACCACTTGTAATGATCCTAGAGCATCACCACAAGTATAAATAGCTTGGCCTTTCACTTATTTCATTGCTCATTCCTCTCATTCTCTACTCTAATCTGAATTGGAGCTTCCCAAGTGTTAGGAACTTCCTCTTTGGTTTTCTTATTATCTTTCTTCAAGCTTTGGACTCTTGTGAGTATTCCTTCATGCTTGTTCTTTATGTTAGTGCAGAAAGTCAAACCGTTTGGCCAACAGTTTTACTTTCGGTTTTGACTATCAATTGGTCAAATCAAAATTCAATTGAACTTTGCAACGTGATTGTAATCACGATGGTTATATTCCTTAGCGATTATACCTACTGATTACCACGTTAACTAGGTGTAGTGACAAGTCAAAGTTTCGGTCAAAATGCGTTTTAGCACGCATTTTGCCACGGAACTACTTTTAGGTATCAAAACACTTTGTTTTGATACCAAATCAGTTTTCTAAGTGTGACACCTGTATCACTCCAACAATCAATCAAATTCCAAACCAATGAAATATTGTATTTCATACTTGGGATTTGTAAAAATATGTGTATCGATTTCACATATCAACTCTTGTTCGATTTCAAGCTCTAAATCGCTTTCTGGAAGGTTATACACGCACTGATGCGTAAATATAACCAGTTTAATGCAACGAACACTCCGGAATAGTGAAATAGGCTTAACATACCTTATATAACCTTTACATAACTTAGATATAAGTTTTGGAAAGTTTGGTGTGGTGAAATCAAAGTTAAATCGCTTACAGGGACTAAAGTTGACAAACTGCGAAAGTATGCCAATTTGAACTGTAACAGACATTCCGAAACGTGACCATAAGTTAAACATACCATAAATATCCTTTACATAGCTTAGAAATAGGCTTTGAGGTGTTCGGTATGCTAAAATAAACTTTTGTGTCATTCAGGGACTAAAAGCGTCAAAAAGTGCACAAGTTTGCATTTTTACGCATAACTTACGTTCTGAATACATCCGGACTTCCAAAAATTTATGTAAGCACTAAAATATTTTATTTTAGTGTTTGGCATAAGAAAAATCCATTCGTTGCGTCATTTGGATCGTTTTTCGCGCTTATGCGCATTTCGTCGTAATTAAGCGAACATCGCGTTCGTACGACCAAACGAACCAACATCCGGCATATTTTTGAGCATGTTTCATGTCCACAATGTTTAGGCATCATTTTAGGGCCTTAAAGTTGGCTTTACGGGCCTTAGAAGTGCCGGAAATGGGCTTAAACACGTGCAGGGACTGAAACTGACATTTCTGAAACTTTGTTCTGATCTGTGACTCCTAGGCGGCCCGCCTCAGGATCTTAACATCCTCAGGCAGCCCGCGTCAGACCTTCTGACCAGGTTAAATGTTTCTAACAGCAGATTGCACCTGTTTGATCCACCACCACACATTCTCATTTGTCTAGTCAGCTGATAAGAACCATTTTCTAGTCACCATAAGGTTCCAACACTTGTACGGTTACGATTAAGGCACGTTTTCCATGAAACGATCTTAACGGTGGACCGAATACTATAAATACCCCACCCCCATGCTTCAAAATTACAAGAATTCTGATTTGAGAACCTCTAAGTTGAAACCATTGTTTCATACCTGAGATTCTTGAATCGGGATTAGCATTCGGGGACCCTTCGTAAGTATTCTTTCGTTCTTTTCTTTATTTTATTGCTTTTAGAGTCAGAAAGTCAAACTTTGTTTGACTTTCAGCGTTGACCAGCTTATGGTCAATGCGAAGTTCGTTTGAACTTCGCAACGTGATTGTAATCACGTTGGTCATAGTCCCTTGGGACTATGCCCACTGATTACCACGTTGTCTAGGGTCGTAGGGTAGGCGATCTAATAAATCGCCTATACCTTCGAACCCGACCCAGTTTGGTCGATCATTAGGATCCGACCAAATACATTAGGTGACCATAGTAGGTAGGGAATAACCTTCCGAGGTTATACCCTATGGTCACATCGTTTAAGTAGTTGTATGATAGGTAGTTTATATGCCTTAGGTAAATTACCAGAATACCCTTTTCATGTATAATTGGTAATTAAGCATATGTAACCTAAACTTTTGTCACATAACAGATTATGTAACATGTTTAGGCATATAACACTTGTCGTAGAACTAGTTAGGCGGTCCGAACGTGTTTCACGCGAACGACGCGTTAAAGTAGCATAAGCTACCTAAACGGGTCGTAATGGGTCGTAAGCTATTAGGTTGGGTTTCATTTAGCATGTAGGCTTTGATAAACCATATGACACTAGTCTCTATACTCGTTTGGTTTACGACACCTCATTCTATCCGATCTTCCGATTTAGGTCCGGTTTATTAATGTAGTTACCTATATTAGGTGCCGTTTGATTTCCGTGATCTCTAGCATTGTTTGGTTGTCACTCAAGGACTACTGAGCATTCTCAAGTGAGTACATAGACCCCTCTTTTACTGTTTTCCAAACTGTTTTGGGGTGGAACACATGTGCCTACTTGTTACTTTCGTGCTTTCCTGTTTTCACATCATATACTTGCTATGTTCATTAGTACATTTATAGTACATGATTTCATGGTGTTCTATGCTTTGTATGATGACTTTGCATACTTAGTACATTGTTTTACATGACTTTTCTACTTTGTATGATGACTTTGCATACTTAGTACATTGTTTTATACTGCATCTCTGTTGCATATGTTCCAGTAACATATGGACACATTGTTTTACAGCTCTACCCTGTATGTTTACTCTAGCATACTAGGTACATTATCTTCATAAAACATGCTTACATTTTGGTATGACATTTGGTTTGTTTAAACTATACTATACATTCATTAACACCGATCATGCCGTTCGTTAGTAGGTAGTGGTACCATAGGACTTGACAAATCCCGTTCCGGACATCCCAGGGAAAGGGGATGAAAGGAATGACCGAATCCGAATACATATTCTCTTGATAACTCACTTTTACATAGTTATCCGTCTGTCTCAAGGCTTGGATGTATGAATTTTCACAATACCACATAAATGTTCATATTCAGTATAGCATGCATATATCTTACAAAACATAACTTTGATTTAAACCAAGTTTTACTTCAATACTTTGTTTTGTACATTTTTACTTATGGTTTAAGTAGTCTAAATTTTACTTACCATACATATCATTTTGGTTATACATTACTTGACTACTTTTGGACTATAAACATTTGACATGGTTTATACAAGGACTTTTGACTATTGGTTTAAACATAGACTTATTACATTGGTGGTTTGAGTAAGTGATTAAGTAACGATGCGTGTGTAATATGATACAAGCATGGTGGATACGCCGCTGGTACTTCCTATATATAAGTGTTTGTATGGTATTACATATATCGTAGCGTTATTTGAATCATTTCAGTTTGATACATATAACATTTTATACAAATAACATACCTTTCACAATACATTGTTTTACAAACAACTTAACTTTTACAAACTCATTTTACATGGTTACTCATTTAACCATGCATTATTTTCTTATTTATACATATCATCTGAACTTATTGTTTTTCAAATGATTTACAAAGACAAAGCAAATTACAAGGTTCATGACTAAACATTTTCTCAAACATAAGTCATGAAACCTATTTTCACAAAACCTATGTATCTCACAGGCATTTTTATGCTGACGTACCTATTTTCACATGTGTTTTTCAGGAGCTGTTGCATAAGATGATCAAGATACACATAGGCAGACTTGGGCTTTAGTGACAATAAAAGATGCAAGACTAGTTAATTATGTTGTATTTCCTTGTTTGTTAAGACATTGTAACACTTTTAATCAATAAAACGAAACTTCAATTACCATGGATTTGAAACAATTAATTCTGTTACAACACTCCCCGATGTTTCCGCCACGTTTTATATGTTCTACGTGGTCGGGGTGTGACAGAAAAGATGGTATCAGAGCCAATGGTTATAGGGAATTAGGTTATTAGTAATGCTTTGACCTAGTCTATAACCTTCTTAGGACCCTAACGCGAGTTTTCTTGCGTTTAGTCATAAAACAATACCGTCACCTATCCTTAGGCGACGATCACAACAAGAACATAAATTTCAAAACCGCTTTGAAAACTAATCATCTGTTCTAGGATGATTTATTACAAGGTTTTGAACCCTCTATTGTAAGGTTTTGAACCCTTTGAATTTTCAAAAATCTCGTCAAGGTTTTGGGTTTTAAATAATGTGAACACGTGCAAACTGGAAGGGTGAATGCCTGTATTCTGGGTTTTCTGTCTAGGCAAGCACTTCGTATACATCTCATCAGACGTGAGACCAGTTGTGCTTACCTGGGAATTCTTGGGATGAGTGTTCACTTATAGGCGAGCATGTCTTCGCGATACATTATATTGACCCATTTACTTTGATTAGTCACTGTCTCATTTGTTTGCCTTTGGTAACAAACAAATGGTCACAATCTACATGCCTTGTCATTTTCTTTTGACTATCTTTCGCTTGTTTCCTCCTATGCCTTTCGTTATCTTCAAGATGCTTCTTCATCGCAACAACAATGTCCAAACCAGGTGCTGCAATTACCCAGCGAATAGGCGTCGTACTCCAGAGGACCGTTGACTTAGCTATCACCATGACTCGCCTCAGGGATGAAGCTGTATAAGGGAACTGCTCCTTGGTGCAATCAATGCCATCATCATTATTCAAATCAAATACCTTGTTTCAAATGTACCCACGGTGGACGATGGAGACATTTGGTTAACATGTGCCGCTTTGTAATCCAAAGCAAAGCTGTTACAAATCCTGCTGCTGCTCAACCTTCAAACTCTGCTTCATATGTCGCTTGGCATATCTGGCGCCTCAACCTCATGAACTTTCTACCTTGTGTATCGACGTAAGCACGCTTAGTGCAAGGTGTCGGAACACTCTCGTTACACAAACTCCAAAAAAATCCATGTAGGATCTTTCTATCCTCATAATTAGATCCTTGTGGATGGGTATCATTCATCGGAGTCCTTAATTGAATTCTTTGTATGATTCAATACGTACATCACAATTCAATAGGGACAAAGCCGAATTTCTTTTAAGATTATCCTATCTTCATAGATAGATTCTTGAAATGATTAAAGTGCCAAATGAAATCCACGGATTGGATTCCTGGTGTGCTTTAAGTATCCGCGTCCAAAGACAACAACTTAAAGGTTAAATTAAACAACTATGTGATTTTGTGCTTATGTGTTCTCTTTAATGTTTTCGTGTGATCCAAATTCTTGTTATCCAAACACTCGTAGAATCTTCCATATCTTCGTATAAGGAATTCATAGTAGGATATCCAAAGGTACTATATTAAATCCTCAATGGGCTTGTACGTAATAGTAAAGACCCTTGGATTATATAGTACTATTCCATAATTAGACCCCTGAGTGGTCTAGGTAAACAGATTGATCCAAAAATCTGGTTAGGAATATCATGTGATGATATAGCTGAAAGGACTCCTTGGTGGCCTAATTAAAAGGATCATTTGTCGATCTAATTAAAAGGACCCTATGGTGGTCTAGTCACACTCATCACAGGTTTGATTTTCCTCCCCCTTCACATTACAAGCAAATTGTGCGGACTATGCAAGGAATTGCGTAATTATGGATGCATACATAATTATGGAATTCAGTGCACGGAAACCACAGCTAGTTTGGTCGTGTGTCTGGAAAATGACTTTTCCGTTCATTTTTGTTTCTGAAGATATTGTGAAAAATGACTTTTCCGTTCATTTTTGTTTCTGAAGATATTGTGAAAAATGACTTTTCCGTTCATTTTTGTTTCTGAAGATATTGTGAAAATGACTTTTCCGTTCATTTTTGTTTCTGAAGATGTTGTGAAAAATGACTTTTCCGTTCATTTTTGTTTCTGAAGATGTTGTGAAAAATGACTTTTCCGTTCATTTTTGTTTCTGAAGATGTTGTGAAAAATGACTTTTCCGTTCATTTTTGTTTATGAAGATGTTGTGAAAAATGACTTTTCCGTTCATTTTTGTTTCTGAAGATGTTGTGAAAAATGACTTTTCCGTTCATTTTTGTTTCTGAAGATGTTGTGAAAAATGACTTTTCCGTTCATTTTTGTTTCTGAAGAATATCCATCGAGGGAAATGAATATCCTTGTTTATTCCTTCATGTTCCATTTTCTAAAGAATGCCTGTTGAAAATAACTCCGTTCATTTTTCCTTTCTGAAAAATGTCCGTTAAAGAGAAATTACAGGATTATGCCTTACATATCTCTGGTGGTTATTTGACAAAAAGTCACAGATAGACTCCTACGAATTAATTTCGGGACGAAATTTCCTAAAGTAGGGGAGACTGTGACACCTGTGTCACTCCAACCATCAATCAAATGCCAAACCAATGAAATATTGTATTTCA
Source organism: Helianthus tuberosus (assembly GCA_030545235.1). Taxonomy (NCBI): domain Eukaryota; kingdom Viridiplantae; phylum Streptophyta; class Magnoliopsida; order Asterales; family Asteraceae; genus Helianthus; species Helianthus tuberosus. Next base: position 42,282 of record JARYGA010046160.1, read on the forward strand.
TACTTGGGATTTGTAAAAATATGTGTATCGATTTCACATATCAACTCTTGTTCGATTTCAAGCTCTAAATCGCTTTCTGGAAGGTTATACACGCACTGATGCGTAAATATAACCAGTTTAATGCAACGAACACTCTGGAATAGTGAAATAGGCTTAACATACCTTATATAACCTTTACATAACTTAGATATAAGTTTTGGAAGGTTTGGTGTGGTGAAATCAAAGTTAAATCGCTTACAGGGACTAAAGTTGACAAACTGCGAAAGTATGCCAATTTGAACTGTAACAGACATTCCGGAACGTGACCATAAGTTAAACATACCATAAATATCCTTTACATAGCTTAGAAATAGGCTTTGAGGTGTTCGGTATGCTAAAATAAACTTTTGTGTCATTCAGGGACTAAAAGCGTCAAAAAGTGCACAAGTTTGCATTTTTACGCATAACTTACGTTCTGAATACATCCGGACTTCCAAAAATTTATGTAAGCACTAAAATATTTTATTTTAGTGTTTGGCATAAGAAAAATCCATTCGTTGCGTCATTTGGATCGTTTTTCGCGCTTATGCGCATTTCGTCGTAATTAAGCGAACATCGCGTTCGTACGACCAAACGAACCAACATCCGGCATATTTTTGAGCATGTTTCATGTCCACAATGTTTAGGCATCATTTTAGGGCCTTAAAGTTGGCTTTACGGGCCTTAGAAGTGCCGGAAATGGGCTTAAACACGTGCAGGGACTGAAACTGACATTTCTGAAACTTTGTTCTGATCTGTGACTCCTAGGCGGCCCGCGTCAGACCTTCTGACCAGGTTAAATGTTTCTAACAGCAGATTGTACCTGTTTGATCCACCACCACACATTCTCATTTGTCTAGTCAGCTGATAAGAACCATTTTCTAGTCACCATAAGGTTCCAACACTTGTACGGTTACGATTAAGGCACGTTTTCCATGAAACGATCTTAACGGTGGACCGAATACTATAAATACCCCACCCCCCATGCTTCAAAATTACAAGAATTCTGATTTGTGAACCTCTAAGTTGAAACCATTGTTTCATACCTGAGATTCTTGAATCGGGATTAGCATTCGGGGACCCTTCGTAAGTATTCTTTCGTTCTTTTCTTTATTTTATTGCTTTTAGAGTCAGAAAGTCAAACTTTGTTTGACTTTCAGCGTTGACCAGCTTATGGTCAGTGCGAAGTTCAAACACGTGATTGTAATCACGTTGGTCATAGTCCCTTGGGACTATGCCCACTGATTACCACGTTGTCTAGGGTCGTAGGGTAGGCGATCTAATAAATCGCCTATACCTTCGAACCCGACCCAGTTTGGTCGATCATTAGGATCCGACCAAATACATTAGGTGACCATAGTAGGTAGGGAATAACCTTCCGAGGTTATACCCTATGGTCACATCGTTTAAGTAGTTGTATGATAGGTAGTTTATATGCCTTAGGTAAATTACCAGAATACCCTTTTCATGTATAATTGGTAATTAAGCATATGTAACCTAAAATTTTGTCACATAACTGATTATGTAACATGTTTAGGCATATAACACTTGTTGTAGAACTAGTTAGGCGGTCCGAACGCGTTTCACGCGAACGACGCGTTAAAGTAGCATAAGCTACCTAAACGGGTCGTAATGGGTCGTAAGCTATTAGGTTGGGTTTCATTTAGCATGTAGGCTTTGATAAACCATATGACACTAGTCTCTATACTCGTTTGGTTTACGAAACCTCATTCTATCCGATCTTCCGATTTAGGTCCGGTTTATTAATGTAGTTACCTATATTAGGTGCCGTTTGATTTCCGTGATCTCTAGCATTGTTTGGTTGTCACTCAAGGACTACTGAGCATTCTCAAGTGAGTACATAGACCCCTATTTTACTGTTTTCCAAACTGTTTTGGGGTGGAACACATGTGCCTACTTGTTACTTTCGTGCTTTCCTGTTTTCACATCATATACTTGCTATGTTCATTAGTACATTTATAGTACATGATTTCATGGTGTTCTATGCTTTGTATGATGACTTTGCATACTTAGTACATTGTTTTACATGACTTTTCTACTTTGTATGATGACTTTGCATACTTAGTATATTGTTTTATACTGCATCTCTGTTGCATATGTTCCAGTAACATATGGACACATTGTTTTACAGCTCTACCCTGTATGTTTACTCTAGCATACTAGGTACATTATCTTCATAAAACATGCTTACATTTTGGTATGACATTTGGTTTGTTTAAACTATACTATACATTCATTAACACCGATCATGCCGTTCGTTAGTAGGTAGTGGTACCATAGGACTTGACAAATCCCGTTCCGGACATCCCAGGGAAAGGGGATGAAAGGAATGACCGAATCCGAATACATATTCTCTTGATAACTCACTTTTACATAGTTATCCGTCTGTCTCAAGGCTTGGATGTATGAATTTTCACAATACCGCATAAATGTTCATATTCAGTATAGCATGCATATATCTTACGAAACATAACTTTGATTTAAACCAAGTTTTACTTCAATACTTTGTTTTGTACATTTTTACTTATGGTTTAAGTAGTCTAAATTTTACTTACCATACATATCATTTTGGTTATACATTACTTGACTACTTTTGGACTATAAACATTTGACATGGTTTATACAAGGACTTTTGACTATTGGTTTAAACATAGACTTATTACATTGGTGGTTTGAGTAAGTGATTAAGTAACGATGCGTGTGTAATATGATACAAGCATGGTGGATACGCCGCTGGTACTTCCTATATATAAGTGTTTGTATGGTATTACATATATCGTAGCGTTATTTGAATCATTTCAGTTTGATACATATAACATTTTATACAAATAACATACCTTTCACAATACATTGTTTTACAAACAACTTAACTTTTACAAACTCATTTTACATGGTTACTCATTTAACCATGCATTATTTTCTTATTTATACATATCATCTGAACTTATTGTTTTTCAAATGATTTACAAAGACAAAGCAAATTACAAGGTTCATGACTAAACATTTTCTCAAACATAAGTCATGAAACCTATTTTCACAAAACCTATGTATCTCACAGGCATTTTTATGCTGACGTACCTATTTTCACATGTGTTTTTCAGGAGCTGTTGCATAAGATGATCAAGATACACATAGGCAGACTTGGGCTTTAGTGACAATAAAAGATGCAAGACTAGTTAATTATGTTGTATTTCCTTGTTTGTTAAGACATTGTAACACTTTTAATCAATAAAACGAAACTTCAATTACCATGGATTTGAAACAATTAATTCTGTTACAACACTCCCCGATGTTTCCGCCACGTTTTGTATCTTCTACGTGGTCGGGGTGTGACACTAAGTAGGTTAAACATGTTTTGACATGTTTAACTCGTCACTATTAGTTTAGTGCTTGTTTAGGGTCGTAAGTTAAGCGGTCTAAACAACCGCTTAAACTTTCTAACCCGACCCGTTTGGTCGATCATTAGGATCCGACCAAGCTTGATTAGTGATCATAGTTGCATAGGGAATAACCCCTGAGGTTATACCTTATGATCACATAGGATTGGTTAGTTATTTGTTAAGTAGCTTGTATGCCCATAGGAAATGACCAAAATGCCCTTTTGAAGCATAAATCCGTATTTTAAATATGTGATCAACTTTTTGACATATAATCTGATTTAGTAACATGTTTAGGCATAATTGGGCATGTAAGACTTGACATAGCACATAGTTAACCATCCGAAGATAGTTTTACGCAAACGACACATTATAGTGGTTTATACTACCATAATGGGTTGAAACGGGTCAAAAGCACATAGGTAGACTTTCAAATCAGAATGTAAGGTCTATTAAATCATACCATATGAGTTCAAATACTCATTTGATTTATAGAACCTCATTCTATCCTATCTCCCGATTTAGGATCCGATTATTAACATAGTTACCTATACTTGGTGCCTTGTTGATTCCGTGATACTTGGAGCTTAAATTGGTCTTATTCCCAAGACTAATAAGCAATCCCAAGTGAGTACATAGTTCCCCTCTTTTACCGCTTTCAAATACTTTGGGGTGATACACATGTACATACGTGTTACTTTCGTGCATTTCATGCTTTTATTACATAAACATACTAGTTTCACCTAGTACATATCTAGTACATGCTTTCAATTATGTTTTGCTATGTATGTTAAGCATGCTAGCACATTGATTTATTACACATTTGTTGCATATGTTTACTTAGCATATGTACACATTGTTTTACATGACATTTCTGCTATGTATGTTTACTAAGCATGCTAGCACATTGTTTTACATGAACATTTCTACTAGGTATGTTTACTTAGCATTCCTAGTACATGGGTTTCACATGCTACATTGGTTATGACATTTGGTATGATTAATCGGGACAATAATACATTCATTAACATTGATCACGCCGCTCGGTAGTATGTAATGGTACCATAGGACTTGACAAATCCCGTTTCCGACTTCCTAGGTTTGTTTGGAAGTTGGGAATGACAGAATCCGATATACATAATTTAGATAAACCTTTGATTTGTTTAAAGGTTTGTCGCCACAGTTGCAAGGCTTGAATGTATGCGATTAACATTACTGCATAAATGTTTGTAATCATAAAGCATTTTTTCTGCAAAACATAACATTTGATTTAAACTTAGTATATTCAAAAACCTTGTTTTGTACATTTTCCTATGGTTGAGTAATTACTAGTTATTCACCATACATGACATTTGTTTCACATTGACATCATCACATAGTTTGAGTAGGTACTTGCTACTTGCTATGCATTTCAGTTGGTAATACATGATACATTTCACACTTGACATTGAACATGGTTTATGCATAAACATTTGGACATTGAACATGACATTTAGGTTGGGTATTGATAAGTGACTTATGTAACGGGGCTATGTGTTATAAGATAAAAGCATGGTGGATACACCACTGGTACTTCCTATATATAAGTGCTTTTATTGTATTATACATTGTTGCATTATCTAAACCACTTGGACAAGGACATGAAACATTTTTACAAGAACACGACATCGTTTTACAAATTTCACATTTTATACAAAATCACTTTTACTTGGTTATTCATTTAACCATGCATTGTCCTTTTATTATCATTTGATTTTCATATCGATTTTCATATGATTTATAAAGGAAAACATTTTACAAGGTTCATGACTACATTTTTAAACACTTCTTTTAAACTACAAGTCATGAATCCTGCATAAACAAAACCTATGTATCTCACATGCATTTTTATGTTGACGTACCTATTTTTACATGTGTTTCAGGTGCTAATGCATGATGATGTTTGTGCTTCACTTAGGCGGACTCGGGCCTTAGTGACTTTAAAGACAGTTAATTATGTTATTTTAGTTTGAACTCAAAGACAATGTAAACTTTAATCTTAATAATACATAACTTTAATTATCATGGTTGTTGAAACAATAATTCTGTCGCATCACTCCCCGACGTTTCCACCGCGGTTTGTTGTTTTAACGCGGTCGGGGTGTGACTTGTTGCATTAAACTGGTTATATTTACGCATCAGTTCGCGTATAACCTTCTAGAAAGCGATTTAAAGCTCGAAATCGAACAAGAATTGATATGTGCAAATGATACACATATTTATACAAATCCCAAGTATGAAATACAATATTTCATTGGTTTGGTATTTGTTTGATGGTTGAAGTGACACAGGTGTCATAGTCTCCCTACTTTAGGAAATTTCATCCCGAAATTTAATTTTAGAGGAGACTTGTGTGCACGAAATCAGAGTCGGAGAGTGTAAGATAAGATAACATTGGTCAAGGTCCAGGAAGTCTAGTAACTTAAATAACGCAAGATTCGCAATGTAATAAGGAACACTTATATATAGGAAGTACCAGCGGCGTATCCACCATGCCCCTTTTTACATTGTTCCCGTTTCATTATTCTCATCACTATAGGTCTTAAAACATGACAAAACTTGCTCTGGTTTCTGTGCACTGAATTCCATAATTATGTATGCATCCATAATTACGTAATTCCTTGCACAGTCCGCACAGTTCATTTCATAATGCGCAGGGGAAAATCAATCAAATAAACATGAAGTGATTTGACTAGACCACCAAAGGATCTTTTTAACTAGATCAACGAACGATCTTTTTAACTATATCAACACATGATCTTCTTAACTAGACCGTCGTACGATCTCCTTAAAAAGACCACTTAAGGGATCTTTTCAATTATATCATCATATGATATTCCTAACCAGATTTTTGAATCAATATGTTTAACTAGACCACTCAAGGGGTCCAATTATAGAATAGTACTTTATAACCCAAGGGACTTAACTACAACGTAGAAGTCCATTAAGGATTTAAGGTAGTACCTTTGGATATCCCACTATGAATCCCTCATATGGAGATATGGAAGATTCTATGAGGATTTGGATAACGAAAATTCAGATTACACAAAAACACAAGACATAAAAGGAATCACATAAGCACATATAATCACATAATTGTTTAACTTGATTATTAATTTGTTATCTTTGGACACGGGCATTTAAAGCACACCAGGAATCCAGTCTGTGGATTTCATTTGGCACTTTAAACATCTTCAAGAATCTAACTATAGAGATAGAAAGATCTTTAATAGGAATTCGGCTTTGTCCTTATTGAATCATAATATACGTATTAAGGCATACGAATAATTCAATTTAGGGCTCCGATTTGAGCGATATTTATCCACAATGATCTAATTATGAGGATAGGAAGATCCTATTTTGGATTTTGGAATTTGTATAACGAGAGGTGTTTCGAAACCTTGCACTAGACGTGCTTAAGTCGATACACAAGGTAGAAAGTTCATGAGGTTGAGGTACTAGATATGCCAAGGCGACATATGAAGCAGAATTTGGAGTTTGAGCAGCGGCAGGATCTGCAACTGCTTTGCTTTGGACAGCAAAGCGACACATGTTAACCAAATGTCCCCATCATCCACCGTGGGTACATTTGAATTAGGGTATTTGATTCGGATGATGACGGTGGCATCGATTGCACCAAAGAGCAGTTTCCTTGCACGACTTCATCCCTGAGGTGAGTCATGGTGATAGTTAAATCAACGGCCTTCTGGAGTACGACGCCTAATTGTTGGGCAATTGTAGCACCTAGTCCGGACACTCGAGTGTTGTTGCGATGAAGAGGCATCATGAAGATGATGAAAGATATAGGAGGAAACAAGGGAAATGAAAACAGAATGACAACGCATAAAAATTGCGATCATTTGTTTGTTGCCTAAGGCAAACAAATGAGACGGTAACTAATCAAAGTGAATGGGTCAATATAATGTATCGCGAAGACATGCTTGCCTATAAGTGGACACTCACTCCGAGAGTTCCCAGGTAAGAGTGACTGGTCCGATACTGCGGATTTGTACGAACACTCTAGCCTTAGACAGAAGACTCAGGGTACAGGCACCCACCTGTCCAGTTTGCACGTGTTCACATTATTTAGACCAAACTTTGTCGAGATTTTGAAAACTTAGAGGGTTCAAAACCTAGTAATCAATCATCCTAGAAGAGATTATTGTTTTTTTTCAAAGCGGAATCGAAATTTGTGTTCTTATTGTGGTTATCACCTAAGGATAGGTGACAGTATTGTTTTAAGTCTAAACACGAGATAACTCGCGTTAGGGTCCTTGGAAGGTTATAGTCTAGGTCAAAGCATTACTAATAACCTAATTCCCTATAACCATTGGCTCTGATACCAACTTTTCTGTCACACCCTGACCACGTAAAACAACAAAACGTGGCGGAAACGTCGGGGAGTGTTGTAACAGAATCATTGTTTCACAACCACGGATTATATAATTTCGCTTTATTGAATCATTGAACTCTTTGTTCTATTACAAATCAGATAAATACAAATATTATCTTTTAAGTTTTAAAGTCGTTAAGGCATGAGTCCATCCTAAGTGTAGCATTATTCAACAATCAGCACATAGCAGCACCTGAAACATGTGTAAAAATAGGCACGTCAGCATAAAAATGCCTGTGAGTTACATAGGTTTTATTGAAAATAGGATTCATGACTTGTAGGTTTAAAAGAATGTTTTAACAAAACAGTCATGAACTTTAAAAATGTTTTCTTTCATAAATCATATAATAAGTGATAAGAAAACAGATAAGAAAGTTGTATAAATAAATATTTAAGTAAAAATGATTTTGTACATAATATATTGTTTGAAAAAAAATATTTTGATAAAAAGGTTCGTAGTATATATAAAAATATACTTTGCTTTTAAGAAAGTCGAGTAATATATTAAAATATATTTCAGTTCCAAAATCGTTAAACAAATAGTATATTAAATATACTTTGGTTGTCAAATAATAATTTTCGGTAGTATATCAAAGGTATACTTTGGTTAAATTAATAACATATCAAACTATGCTTTGGTTTATAAATAACATATCAAAATATGTTTTGGTTTTATAAATAACATATCAAGCTATGCTTTTGGTTTTGATAAATAACATATTAACTATGTTTTGGTAATTAACAAAATATATGTTGTTTTGTACAATATCACATATGAGAGCATATCAAACTATACTTTTGGGAGTATAACTAAATATACAATAAAAATGTGATTTGGAATTCATTCAGACCTAGTGCATCAAAATACACCTTTGAGACTATAGAAATACCACAAAGGCAATCCCTATTTGGATAAAATATCGGTTTCTGACATTCCATGACAACAGGAATGGGGTGTCAAATCCTATAGCCCTATATCATACTACCAATCGGTCTGGTGAACGTAAAATAAGTACAATTCAACAATTAATTTTATAATCTTTGAAAAATCAGTGTTTAAACCATAAATAATCATTCAATTTGTCAAAAGATAAGTACTAATATGTATAATCAATTATACTTTGAAATCATGAATATAACAATTAGGTACACATGCTTCACCCCAAAACATTGAAAACAGTAAAAGAGGGGACTATGTAGTCACTTGAGAATGCTTAGAAGTCTTGAATAACAACCAAGCAAAGCTAGAGGGAGCACGGAATCAAACGACACCTAATATAGGTAACTATGTAAATAAAACGGGCCTAAATCATAAGATCGGATAGAATGAGGTTTGGTAAACCAAACGAGTATTGGAACTCATGTAATATGGTCTAACAAAGCCTACATTCTAGATCGGAACTTAACCTAAGTGCTTTCGACCCGTTACGACCCATTAAGGTAGCTTACGCTACTTTAACACGTCGTTTGCGCAAAAGCACGTTCGAGACGTCTAACTAGTCCTATGACAAGTATTATATGCCTAAGCATGCTTAATTATGTTGCATAATCAGTTAAGTGGCAAAAGTTTAGGTTACATATGCTTAAATACCAATTATGCATGAAAGGGCATTTTGGTCATTTTCCTAAGGCATATAAACTACCTATCATACAACTACTTAAACGACGTGGCCATAAGGTATAACCTCGGAAGGTTATTCCCTATACAACTATGGTCACTAAACATGTTTGGTCGGATCCTAATGATCGACCAAATGGGTCTAGTTCGAAAGTCTAAGCGGTGGTTTAGACCGCTTGACTTACGACTCTCAACAAGCACTAAACTAAAAGTGACGAGCTAAGCATGTTAAAACATGCTTACCTAAGTTAGAAAACATGTTTTGATATCAAAACAAAGTGTTTTGATACCCTAAAGTAGTTTGGTTGCAAAATACGCTTAAATGCGCATTTTGACCGAAACTATGACTCGTCACTATGCCTAGTCAATGTGGTAATCAGTAGGTATAGTCACTAGGGACTATAACCATCGTGATTACGCTCACGTTGCGAAGTTCAAACAAACTTCGTGTTGACCAAAGACTGGTCAAAGCAGAAAGTCAAACACTGTTTGACTTTCTCGCTAGGAAAGCGATAAAAGAACGAAGGAAGCTTACAAAGGGTCCTTGCTAGGGAGAACTTGATCAAATTACTCAGGTATGAAGTCCTTAGACTCCAACTTAGAGCAATTACCAGATCAAGGGTGAAGAAATCAAATGAGGACCTTGGCTATTTATACTTGTAGTGAACTCACAAGATCAAAACAAGTGTTTATGTAGCCAACAAGCAAAAGATCATGACCCTACATGTGTTTGGTGCAGGTTTAAAGCCTTGGAGAGGTGTTAACTTGGTTAACACACCTAGAAATTACCATAACAGCCCCTGAATTTGCAAACAGATTTTAAAAACTGATTTTCTAGTGCTGAGCAATTTTACATGGCCCACGTAAGAGGAGAGACCAGTCTTACGCGGCCGGTGTAAAACTTGCAGATCAGCACAAGTTTCAATATTTACAGCATTGGTCCCTGCATGTGTTTGAGCTCATTTTTGGCGCTTTTAACACCCGTTAAGCCATTTTCAAGGCTCTACAAGGTCATTAAAGTTTAGAGGACTCAAAATATGCTCGGAAAACTCTCGGATGTTGGCTCGTTTGGTTGTACGGTCGCGTTATTCGTTAAATTACGATGAAACTCAAACGGACGCGAAAACGAACCAAATTAAGCGGCGAGCGGTATTTTTGCATGCCAATCACTAAAATAAAAATATTTTAGTGTGTACAAAAATTTTGGACTTCCAGATGTGGTCAGAACGTAAGATATGCGCGAAAATGCAAACTTACGCCGTTTTTGACACTTTTAGTCCCTGTAAGATCAAATAAGCATATTTTCGCACACCGAACCACTCAAAGCTTATTTCTAAGTTATATTTAGGTTATTTATGGTATGTTTAGCTTATGATCAAGTTCCAGACTATACGTTGCCTTACGAAACGGCAGACTTTTGCAGTTTGACGCAAATAGTCCCTGTGAGCGAATAAACTTGTTTTTGACATACCAAACCCTTCAAAACTTATTTCTAAGTTATGTAAAGGTTATTTAAGATATTTTAAGCCTATTTCACTATTCTGGAATGTTTGTTGCATTAAACTGGTTATATTTACGCATCAGTTCGCGTATAACCTTCCAGAAAGCGATTTAAAGCTCAAAATTGAACAAGAATTGATATGTGCAAATGATACACATATTTATACAAATTCCAAGTATGAAATACAATATTTCATTGGTTTGGTATTTGTTTGATGGTTGAAGTGACACAGGTGTCACACTACGAGCTTAAGATGGTTGGATCAGAGATTGAGACCTACACCAAGCTGTCCAACGATTACGCTTCTCTCTGTCCAAACATGTCTCGACCTGTTTATCTAAGGATCTAAATGTACATCAAGGGTTTGGTTCCAGAAATCCATTCAGCCAGTCATTCATCTTGCTCACAAACTGTGACACCTGTGTCACTTCAAACATCATACGAATACCAAACCAATGAAATATTGTATTTCATACTTGGGATTTGTATAAATATGTGTACAATTTACATATCAATTCTAGTTCGATTTCAAGCTCTAAATCACTTTCTGGAAGGTTATACGCAATCTGATGCATAAATATAACCAGTTTAATGCAACAAACACTCCGGAACAGTGACATAGGCTTAACATACCTCAAATGACCTTTACATAACTTAGAAATAAGTTTTGAAAGGTTTGGTGTGTCGAAATCAAGTTTATTCGCTTACAGGGACTAATTTCGACAAACTGCGAAAGTATGCCGATTCGTACTGTAACGAACATTCTGGAACTTGATCATAAGTTAAATATGCACTAAATATCCTTTACATAGCTTAGAAATAGGCTTTGAGGTGTTTGGTGCGCAAAAATAAACTTTCTTGATCAATAGGGACTAAAAGCATCAAAAAGTGCATAAGTTTGCATTTTCGCGCATATCTTACGTTCTGAATACATCCGGACATCAAAAAATTTATGTAATCATTAAAATATCATGTTTTAGTGATTGGCATGAAAAAATTCTATTCGTCGCGTGATTTGGATCGTTTTTCGCGTCCGTTCATGTTTCGTCGTAATTAACCGAATAACTTGATCGTACGACCAAACGAACCGACATCCGACATATTTTTGTGCAAGTTTCATGTCCCCTATACTTAGGCATCATTGTAGATCCTTGAAATTGGCTTAACGGGCCTTAAATGCGTCAAAATGAGGCTTATATGCATGCAGGGACCAAAACTGCAATTAATGAAACTGTTTTGCTGAACTGGGATCTCAGGCGGCCCGCGTAAGGTTCCCTTGACTCTTACGTGGCCCGGGTAAAAGTGACAGACCTGCAAAAACCATTTCCCACCTGGTTACAGCCTGTTCCAGCTGTTTGTGAGTGTTGCAAATGGTTTTCTAAGCAATCTATGGGCCATTTTAAGTGCCCGTGGTATTCCAAAACCATGGGTGCACATGTACGGTTGAGATCGAATCACATTTTACGAGGAACGATCTTAATGGTTGTGCTAAAACTATAAATACCCTTACCCCTCATTTGAATTTTGCACATTTGATCTGATTTGGCTCTCTAAGTTGAAGTATTCTCTTCATACCTGAGAGTAATCGGATCAAAACTTACGTTCTTGGACCCGTTGTAAGTATTCTTTCGTTCTTTTACGTTTTTAGCGTAAAAGTCAAACTTTGTTTGACTTTCTACATTGACCAGTCAATGGTCAACACGAAGTTCGTTTGAACTTCATAACGTGAGCGTAATCACGATGGTTATAGTCCCTTGTGACTATGCTACTGATTACCACGTTATTTAGGCGTAGTGACGAGTCGTAGTTTCGGCCAGAATGCGTATTCTTGCATATTTTGTAACCAAACTACTTTTAGGTATCAAAATCGTTTGTTTTGATACCAAACCTGTTTTCTAACTTCGTTAAACATGTTTTAACATGTTTAGCTCGTCACTTTAGGTTTAGTGCTTATTATACGTATTAGTACTTATATTTTGACAAACTGAATGATTATTTATGGTTTAAACACTAATTTTTCCAAAGATTATAAAATTAAATTGTTGGATAGTACTTATTTTATGTTCACCAGACCGGTTGGTAGTATGATATAGCGCTATAGGATTTGACACCCCATTCCTGTTGTCATGGAATGTCAGAAACCGATATTTTATCCAAATAGGGATTGCCTTTTGTGGTATTTCTATAGTCTCAAAGGTGTATTTTGATGCACTAGGTCTGAATGAATTCCAAACACATTATTTTTGTATATTTAGTTATACTCCCAAAAGTATAGTTTGATATGCTCTCATATGTGATATTGTACAAAACCAATATATATTTTGTTAATTACCAAAACATAGTTTAATATGTTATTCATAAAACCAAAGCATATTTTGATATGTTAGTTATAAAACCAAAACATAGTTTAATATGTTATTTATAAAACCAAAGCATAGTTTAATATGCTATTAATAAAACCAAGGTATACTTTTGATATAAAATAGAAAACTGTTATTTTGATGACTAAAGTATATTTAATATACTATCTGTTTGACTATTTTGGAACTGAAATATATTTTAATATATTACTTATTCGACTTTCTTAAAACCAAAGTATATTTTTATATATACTACGAACCTGTTTATCAAAATATTATTTTTCAAACAATATATATATATAAACTCATTTTTACTTAATTATTTATTTATACATCTTTCTTTTATATCATCTGTTTTCTTATCACTTATTATATGATTTTCAAAAGAAAACATTTTAAAAAGCTCATGACTATTTTTGATAAAACATTCTTTTAAACTTACAAGTCATGAAGCCTATTTTCAATAAAACTTATGTATCTCACAGGCATTTTTATGCTGACGTACCTATTTTTACACATGTTTCAGGTACTGCTTTGTGATGATTGTTGATACATACTACACTTAGGATGGACTCATGCCTTAGCGACTTTAAAACTTGAAAGATAATACTTGTATTTATCTGATTTGTCATTAAACAATGAGTTCAATAATTCAATAAAACGAAATTATTTAATCCATGGTTGTGAAACAATGATTCTGTTACAACACTCCCTGACGTTTCCGACATGTTTTGTTGTTTTACGTGGTCGGGGTGTGACAGAAAAGTTGGTATCAGAGCCAATGGTTATAGGGAATTAGGTTATTAGTAACGCTTTGACCTAGACTATAACCTTCCTAGGACCCTAACAAAAGTTATCTTGTGTTTAGTTTTTAAAACAATACTGTCGCCTATCTTTAGGTGACAACCACGATAAGAACACAAATTTCGATTCCGCTTTCAAAACTAATCATCTGTTCTAGGATGATTGATTACTAGGTTTTGAACCTTCTATGTGACACTTGTGCTCCGTAAAAACACACGATGTAGGACACTATCTTTTATCAAGAAACAATGTGTTTTGGTCTCAAAACTTTATTTATTTTGGTTTTACAATTTCACATTTTGATTCTAGTTCATTTACAAGCTTTAAATCACTTTCTTGAAAGTTAAACGCGAACTGATGCGTAAACGTAATCATTTTAATGCGGCAAACACTCCGGAACAGTGAAAAAGGCTTAACATACCTTAAATAACTTTTACATAACTTATAAAAAGGTTTTAAAGCTTTGGTGTGTCAAAAACAAGTTTATTCACACTCAGGGACTATTTGCGTCAAACTGCGAATGTCTGCTGATTCATAAAGTATCGCACATTCCAGAACTTGATCATAATTTAAACATGCCCTAAATATCATTTACATATCTTAGAAATAGTCTTTGAGGTGTTTAGTGCGCAAAAATAAACTTATTTGATCAATAGGGACAAAAAGCGTCAAAAAGTGCATAAGTTTGCATTTTCGCGCATATCTTACGTTCTGAATATATCCGGACTTCCAAAAATTTATGTAATCATTAAAATAATTTTATTTTAGTGATTGGCATGATAAAATTCCATTCGTCGCGTAATTTGGATCATTTTTGCGTTCGTTACGACTTCCGTCGTAATTAACCAAATAACGCAACCGTACAGCCAAACGAACCGATATCTGTGATGTCTTTGAGCATATTTTAAGTTCCCTATACTTTAACATCATTTTAGAGCCTTGAAATGAGGTTAACGGGGTTTAAAAGTGCCAAAAAATCAAGTTTTCCAAGTGCAGGGACCATTTTTGAAATTTCTGGCTGATACAATGAACTTGGTCCATTTTTGAGGCACCCATGGTATTTCAAAACAATGTGCCACACATGGATGGTTTTGATCCTTTTTTTGCAATACCATTTGATGGTTTTAAGTATTCCCATGGCTTTGAAAACCA
Source organism: Helianthus tuberosus (assembly GCA_030545235.1). Lineage (NCBI taxonomy): Eukaryota > Viridiplantae > Streptophyta > Magnoliopsida > Asterales > Asteraceae > Helianthus > Helianthus tuberosus. Next base: position 57,565 of record JARYGA010046160.1, read on the forward strand.
TGTGCCCACATGTAAGTTCTAGATCAAGGCACGGTTTACGAGGAACGATCCTAACGGTTCTTGTTTTCCTATAAATACCCCCACCCATTTTCATTTCATTTCAAACCAAGATCTGATTTTATATCCTAAGTTGAAGCTCTATGCTTCATACCTGGATATTTAAATCAAGATCCTCCATTCTTGGACCTTTTGTAAGTCCTCTTTCATTCTTTTATGCGTTTTTAAGCGTGAAAGTCAAACAATGTTTGACTTTCTGCTTTGACCAGTCAATGGTTAACACGAAGTTCATTTGAACTTCGCAACGTGAGTGTAATCACGATGGTTATAGTTCCTTGCGACTATACCTACTGATTACCATGTCGATTAGGTGTAGTGACGAGTCATAGTTTTGGCCAAAATGCGTAATTATACGTATTTTGTAACCCAACTATTCTTGGGTATCAAAACCGTTTGTTTTGATATCAAAACCTGTTTTCTAACTTAGTTAAACATTTTTCAACTTGTTTAGCTCGTCACTTTTCGGATAGTGCTTATGTAGAGTCGTAAGTCAAGCGGTCTTGACAACCGCTTAGACTTTCGAACCCGACCAGTTTGCTCGATCATTAGGATCCGACCAAATATGTAATGTGACCATAGTTGTATAGGGAATAACCTTCTGAGGTTATACCTTATGGTCACTTCGTTTAGTTAGTTGTATGATAGGTAGTTTATATGCCTTAGGAAAATGACCAAAATACCCTTTTTGCACATAATTTTATTTTAAGCACATGTAACACATGTTTTGACATCTAAACTGATTATATAACATCATTAGATATGTTAAGGCATATAATACTTGTCATAGGACTAGTTAGGCGTCTCGAACGCGCTTTCGCGCGAACGACGCGTTAAAGTGGCGTAAGCTACCTTAATGGGTCGTAAGCACTTAGGTTAGGTTTCAATTTAGAATGTAGGATTTGTTAAACAATATCACATGAGTTCCAACACTCGTTTGGTTTACAAGACCTCATTCTACCCGATCTTCTGATTTAGGTGTCGATTCCCTAACATAGTATCTATTACCCTAGGAACCGCTTCAACACTTGAACTCTTGGTCTTTTGAGCTTTGTTATACCTTTTGAACCGGGACTATACGCAACCCCAGGCGAGTACATAGTTCCCCTATTTTACTGTTTTCAAATGTTTTGGGGTGATTCATATGTGCAATCGATTTGTTTTCAAAATGTATGGCATACATGTGTTCACTAAGTGCTTTTATGTGTATTATTCCGATTATGAAAACGTTATGTTTTATCCTTAAGTGATCTGCCTATCTTCATAGTTAGATTCATGTAGGAAATTTGAAGTACAGACTTAGATCTTCCTATCTTCATAGTGAGATTTTTAAGAAGTACTTTGCAGACTAAATAGTTGGTTTTTGTGTAGTTTGCTGGTGATTTAGATAACGAAACTAGATAATACAATAAGCACATGGTGGATACGCCACTGGTACTTCCTATATATAAGTGTGCTTATGGTATTACCTTTTGTGGCGTTATCCCGAATCACCATTAGGATTTAGTTTGGTTTCAATTCAATAATTCAATATGATTAGAACCCAGGATCCCTGTTGTATCTATCTATCTATCTATCTATCTTCATAGTTAGACTTATATGGGATGTTTAGAGTACTAACATTGGAATCCATGTTTGGATCCATTGTGTACTTTAATGCCTGTTAGATAATTCAATATGATAAGAACCCAGGATCCCTGCAGTATCTATCTATCTTCATAGTTAGACTCATATGGGATGTTTAAGGTACCAATATTGGAATCCTTTATTGGATTCATTGTGTGCTTTAATGCGTGTTAAGTTAGACAATGTGATAGAACCCAAATCCTTATAGCATCTATCTATCTTCATAGATTGATTCTTATAGGATGTTTAAAGTACTGATACTGGAGTCCTTGATTGGATTCATTGTGTGCTTTAATGCGTGTTCACAAGTTGGTTGGTTTATGTGTTATGTGGTAGTTGTGATTTAAATAACGAAACGGGTATAACAAAATAAGCACATGGTAGATACGCCGCTGGTACTTCCTATATATAAGTGTTCTTATTTTATTATTCTTGTAGCGTTATCTGGATCACTTTAGGATTTTGTGTACAATTGTTCATTGTTGGTTATCAAAATCTTTTTAGAATCTTCCATATTCTTATGTGTTAGATTCATAGAAAGATATCTGAAGTATTATCATGATTCATTGATTTGATTTATGTAATACTTATATATGTTTTGATTTATTTCAAAACAGTTATTATTAATCCTTGATTGGATTCCTAATAACACATTCTGAAGTTTTTATGATAGTTAAATCGGGATTTCAATATAAAACATAAAACTTACTTAGTAAATATCATAATGCCATATACAAACCTATTCTTGTCACAAGTTTTCACTATTAAGATTACAATACCAAATGTTTTTGCCATTTATTTGGCCAATAAAACCTATGTATTCACCGGCATTTTTATGCTGACTGTTTTCACATATGTTTCCGGTTTTTGAGTATTTCAAGCATACAACGCATAGGATTGCATTCGGGCCTTAGACTTCTAAAACAAAATAACAGTTTCATGTATTCTTTGTTTGTAAAACGATGTTAATGATATTTAAACAATTTAGTACCAGTAGTTGTGAGCAATTTGTAACGTGACTCCCCGATATTTCCACCGCGTGTTGTTATATTACGCGATTGGGGTGTTACAGATTGGTATCAGAGCACTGGTTATAGGGAATTAGGTTATTAGCATGCCTTGAACCTAGTCTATAACCTTCCTAGGACCCAAACATGAGTAGACTTAGGAACTCTTTCCTAATCCTCATCCATATTCGTGCCACAACTGCTCTATGATTTACGAATCATCTAACCTTAGATGATTTATTCTGAACCTTAGGCTTTATGCCTTGAGGTATTCTTTAAAATGTTTTCTCAAAGCATTTTCATTAAAATATTTTCCAAATTGTTTTCTTAAATTTTTTTCTCAAAATGTTTTCATCAAAATATTTTTCTTTTCAAAATGTTTTCTCAAATGTTTTTGTCCAAATATTTCACAACATGTTTTATCTCAAATGATTTGTATCAACGGATTTCTCAAATGTTTTTTTTTCAAACGTTTTTCATTGAAATCTTGGGTTTTGATAATGTGAACACATGCAATCTGGAAGGGTGGATGCCTGTACCCTGAGTTTTCTGTCTAAGGCTAGAGTGTTCGTACAAATCTGCATTATCGGACCAGTCACTCTTACCTGGGAACTCTTAGGGTGAGTGTCCACTTATAGGCTAAAGCATGTCTTCGTGAAGCATTATAAAAAACCTATCCATCTTGACCCTACTGATCAATTTCCAAGGGACCTTTGTAACCTTACTCATTCATGCTACCCTCGATAATGTGTTTGCTCTTATGACAATCGAAGTATCCTTGTTTTCCCAATACCATTTCATCATATTACCTTCGGTGATATGTTTGATTCAATGCAGTTGAAATGAATCTCATTTCATTTCACGACTCTACGAGATCCTATTTTATTTTAAGATACTACCCTTGTCTTTTAAAATTTCAAATTTTTACCATTTGGATGAGAATTTTCAAAATTCAACACAAGGTTTCTTTATTTTAAAATTTTAATTTAAAAACATTTTTGTCTTAAAAGCAATAAATTTTTTTACAGGTAAAGAATTTTATAATACAAACCATTAACCCGATTTGTATTCTCTCATCCAAAAATATTACAAAAGTTTATTTTCAAGACAACTCTTGTTTCAAAACAATAATGTTACAAGCTCATAATAATTGGATAACTCTAACTTTTGGTTGTCTCTATAGCCGTATTTATAAAATGCCTCCTCGACAAGATACGCAACCTCAAACCAATGAAGAAGTCGCAGCCCTCATCGCTCAACAAATGGCTGCAGTGCTTCCAGGTGTAGTAACCCAGATTCATCAGATATACAACAACAATGCCCAGTGTAATTTCAAGACCTTTAATTCAGCCAAACCGCTAAAATTTTCTGGGTCTGAAGGAGCAACCGCACTCTTACAATGGTTTGAAAGTATATAAAGCACATTCCGCCATGTTCAATGTCCCAATGAGCGAAAGGTAGATTTCGCTTCGAGTGTCTTTCAAAGGAGAGCACTCACTTGGTGGAATGGTATTATGAGGGACCGAGGTGCCGAGGTAGCAATGGAACTGACGTGGGAAGAATTTAAGGATCCTATGAAGAAGTAATTCTGCCCACGAAGTGAAATAAGGGCACTGGAAAATGAGTTCTATTATTTAAAACAGGATAGTGGGGAAAATCGTGCCTACACTGACCGATTTTAATAGTTAAGCCTACTTTGCCCCACTATGGTCACACCTTTGGATCGGGCCATTGAGAAATACATCGATGGTTTACCTGACCCTGTCCAAGACATCGTCACTGGCAGCCAACCTGCAACGCTCAGGGAGGCTAAGGAATTAGCTACTATCTTGACTGATTCACAGGTTAGAAATGGTAAGTTATCTCGAAAAGGAGACAAGAAACAAGACACCGAATCTATTACCGAGAATTCGAGAAGATCAAAGGTTGAATCTTCTAAAAGTTCCAGGAAGCGCAAGGCTTCAAAGAATTTTGCAATTCCTGCACCTGCTCCACTGAACTCAGTACCCTTTAAGGGATTTTATCGTGGGAAGCAACCTCGGTGCAATCATTGCAATTATCATCATGCATCAAATTCCCCTTGTCGCCAGTGTACACTTTGTGGTTTGTTTGGACATATAGCTGTGACCTGTCGTATCCAGAATCAAGCAGCCTCTATTCAGACTCGCCCGAGAGCATGTTTCAATTGTGGTGACTTAAATCATTTCAAGCGAAACTGCCCCAAGCTTGCCAATGCTAATGGACGAGCATTCAACATCAATGAGGCTCAAGCCAATGATCAAGCGCTTATGATCATTTGAACCTCTAGTTTTCCTATTTATTTTTCAAGATCAATGTACATATTTTAAACAATGTTTGTAATGACAATATAAATTTCAAGAAGTTTATCTTTATCTTTGTCATTCAATTTTCAATTTCAAATTCTATTATGATGGCACTATGTGTGATTTCAAATTTCATGATAATTCTGAGGATTCCATTCTTTAGGAACTAAATCTTATAATTTAGTATAATGTGATTGCACTCTGGTGCATTCATACAAATTTGGTAACACGATCAATACAAGATAATACTGTTTTATGATCATAGCATTATACACATGATTTGTTTATCTAATATGTATAGCACATGATTGTAAATCCAATTTGCTTCATATGTTGATATTAGTGCATACTTAGTACATTATTTTACATTACATTTCATGCTATGTATGTCCATTTATTGCATACTTAGTACATTATTTTACATTACATTTCATGCTATGTATGTCCATTTATTGCATACTTAGTACATTATTTTACATTACATTACATTTTATGCTATGTATGTTCATTTAGTGCATACCTAGTACATTGTTTTACATTGCATTTCTGTTACACATGTTTTTGTAGCATATGGACACATTGTTTTACATTTCTACCTTGTATGTTCACTTAGCATACCTAGCGCATGATTTGAAAAATAATTTTTCCTTGATATGCTTACATTATGATGATAATGTATGATTAGTATATGTTGCATTCTACCTGTTTGGTTAATATGAAACATATATATTTGCACTAGAATAAAATACATACTACTAAATTTGTCATAGGCAAAATAAGTAGTGTTATCATTGCTAGTATGAAATATAATTCAATTTGACAGATGTTATGTTGTGACAATGTTTATTTGATTTAGTTGATAGTTCGACCTTATTATTTGTTTACCCTTGCTTAACAAGAGGAGCTATGTGGACCATGTGACGAAACAAGTAATTATGGGTGCACACTTAATTAAGAGTTTCGAAGCATTAGAATCATAGTAAGCCTTGTTAAGTATGGTGGCATAAAATCTAGAATGATTAAGGTAACGGGATGAGTATGATGTGATAAGAACATGGTGGATACGCCGATGGTACTTCCTATATATAAGTGTTCTTATTGTGTTATTCTTCAGAACGTTGCTGAAATCATTTGGTGATTTTATGTTATCTTGGACCATTATGTGATTATGTGTTTGTTTGTTATTTGAGTGGTTATTTCCAATAGATATAAGCAAGTACATTCATTAACTCAAATCGAGCCGACCGGGAGTATATTATGGTGTTAAAGGTGACGATCTTGATGCCATAGGTATGTTAACCCGTCTCCTATGCATGAGATGCTCATGGTGCATTGGATGTACCTCGTGGGATGTTAGAAACCGTGTACATGTAGGGCTTGAATGTACACCCCTTTGTTTGCTAGGAATTACACTAGGAGCTTAGTATAACATGGTGCCATACTTAAATGATTTTTGAACACTAGTCGACTACCACAAGTTTCAAAAGGTTGGATACCTTGAGATACTTTGAATATCCCAAGTTACATTTTGAATTCCCTTCCAAATGATGCTCTTCATTTTTGGGATCTAGCAATCTGCTTATCCATTAGTTGTTTCAATTCCACTCTACGGTCTCCTTCGAACAAATTTTGGGATGAAATTTCCTGAAGTAGGGGAGACTGTGACACTTGTGCTCCGTAAACACACACGATGTAGGACACTATATTTTATCAAGAAACAATGTGTTTTGGTCTCAAAACTTTATTTATTTTGGTTTTACAATTTCACATTTTGATTCTAGTTCATTTACAAGCTTTAAATCGCTTTCTTGAAAGTTAAACGCGAACTGATGCGTAAACGTAATCAGTTTAATGCAGAAAACACTCCGGAACAGTGACAAAGGCTTAACATACCTTAAATAACTTTTATATAACTTAGAAAAAGGTTTTGAAAGCCTTGGTGTGTCAAAAACAAGTTTATTCACACTCAGGGACTATTTGCGTCAAACTGCGAAAGTCTGCTGATTCATATAGTATCGCACATTCCGGAACTTGATCATAAGTTAAAAATACCCTAAATATCCTTTACATAGCTTAGAAATAGGCTTTGAGGTGTTTAGTGCGCAAAAATAAACTTATTTGATCAATAGGGACAAAAAGCGTCAAAAAGTGCATAAGTTTGCATTTTCGCGCATATCTTACATTCTGAATATATCAGGACTTCCAAAAATTTATGTAATCATTAAAATAATTTTATTTTAGTGATTGGCATGATAAAATTCCATTCGTCGCGTAATTTGGATCGTTTTTGCGTTCGTTACGACTTACGTCGTAATTAACCGAATAACGCAACCGTACGGCCAAACGAACCGACATTCGTGATGTCTTTGAGCATATTTTAAGTTCCCTATACTTTAACATCATTTTAGAGCCTTGAAATGAGGTTAACGGGGTTTAAAAGTGCCAAAAAATCAAGTTTTACAAGTGCAGGGACCATTTTTGAAATTTCTGGCAGATACATTGAACTTAGTCCATTTTTTAGGCACCCATGGTATTTCAAAACAATGTGCCAAACATGGATGGTTTTGATCCTTGTTTTTCAATACCATTTGATGGTTTTAAGTATTCCCATGGCTTTGAAAACCATGTGCCCACATGTAAGGTCTAGATCAAGGCACGGTTTACGAGGAATAATCCTAACGGTTCTTATTTTCCTATAAATACCCCCACCCATTTTCATTTCATTTCACACCAAGATCTGATTTTATATCCTAAGTTGAAGCTCTATGCTTCATACTTGGATATTTAAATCAAGATCCTCCATTCTTAGACCTTTTGTAAGTCCTCTTTCATTCTTTTATGCGTTTTTAAGCATGAAAATCAAACAATGTTTGACTTTCTGCTTTGACCAGTAAATGGTCAACACGAAGTTTGTTTGAACTTCGCAACGTGAGTGTAATCACGATGGTTATAGTTCCTTGCGACTATACCTACTGATTACCACGTTGATTAGGTGTAGTGACGAGTCATAGTTTCGGCCAAAATGCGTAATTATACGTATTTTGTAACCAAACTATTCTTGGGTATCAAAACCATTTGTTTTGATATCAAAACCTGTTTTCTAACTTAGTTAAACATGTTTCAACATGTTTAGCTCATCACTTTTAGGATAGTGCTTATGTAGAGTCGTAAGTCAAGCGGTCTTGACAACCGCTTAGACTTTCGAACCCGACCCGTTTGGTCGATCATTAGGATCCGACCAAACATGTAATGCGACCATAGTTGTATAGGGAATAACCTTCTGAGGTTATTCCTTATGGTCACTTCGTTTAGTTAGTTGTATAATAGGTAGTTTATATGCCTTAGGAAAATGACCAAAATACCCTTTTTGCACATAATTTTATTTTAAGCATATGTGACACATGTTTTGACATCTAAACTGATTATATAACATAATTAGATATGTTAAGGCATATAATACTTGTCATAGGACTAGTTAGGCGTCTCGAACGCGCTTTCACGTGAACGACGCGTTAAAGTGGCGTAAGCTACCTTAATGGGTCGTAAGCACTTAGGTTAGGTTTCAATTTAGAATGTAGCCTTTGTGAAAATATCACATGAGTTCCAACACTCATTTGGTTTACAAGACCTCATTCTACCCGATCTTCCGATTTAGGTGTCGATTCCCTAACATAGTATCTATTACCCTAGGAACCGCTTCAACACTTGAACTCTTGGTCTTTTGAGCTTTGTTATACCTTTTGAACCGGGACTATACGCAACCCAGGCGAGTACATAGTTCCCCTCTTTTACTGTTTTCAAATGTTTTGGGGTGATTCATATGTGCAATCGATTTGTTTTCAAAATGTATGGCATACATGTGTTCACTAAGTGCTTTTATGTGTATTATTCCCATTATGCAAACGTTATGTTTTATCCTTAAGTGATCTACCTATCTTCATAGTTAGATTCATGTAGGATATTTAAAGTACAAACTTAGATCTTCCTATCTTCATAGTAAAATTTTTAAGAAGTACTTTGCAGAATCAATGGTTGGTTTTTGTGTAGTTTGCTGGTGATTTAGATAACGAAACTAGATAATACAATAAGCACATGGTGGATACGCCGCTGGTACTTCCTATATATAAGTGTGCTTATGGTATTACCTTTCGTGGCGTTATCCCGAATCACCATTAGGATTTAGTTTGGTTTCAATTCAATAATTCAATATGATAAGAACCCAGGATCCCTGTAGTATCTATCTATCTTCATAGTTAGACTTATATGGGATGTTTAGAGTACTAACATTGGAATCCATGTTTGGATCCATTGTGTAGTTTAATGCATGTTAGATAATTCAATATGATAAGAACCCAGGATCCCTGCAGTATCTATCTATCTTCATAGTTAGACTCATATGGGATGTTTAAGGTACCAATATTGGAATCCTTTATTGGATTCATTGTGTGCTTTAATGCGTGTTAAGTTAGACAATGTGATAGAACCCAAATCCTTATAGCATCTATCTATCTTCATAGATTGATTCTTGTAGGATGTTTAAAGTACTGATACTGGAGTCCTTGATTGGATTCATTGTGTGCTTTAATGCGTGTTCACAAGTTGGTTGGTTTATGTGTTATGTGGTAGTTGTGATTTAAATAACAAAATGGGTATAATAAAATAAGCACATGGTGGATACGCCGCAGGTACTTCCTATATATAAGTGTTCTTATTTTATTATTCTTGTAGCATTATCTGGATCACTTTAGGATTTTGTGTACAATTGTTCATTGTTGGTTATCAAAATCTTTGTAGAATCTTCCATATTCTTATGTGTTAGATTCTTAGAAAGATATCTAAAGTATTATCATGATTCATTAATTTGATTTATGTAATACTTATATATGTTTTGATTTATTTCAAAACAGTTATTATTAATCCTTAATTGGATTCCTAATAACACATTCTCAAGTTTTTATGATAGTTAAATCGGCATTTCAATATAAAACATAAAACTTACTTAGTAAATATCATAATGCCATATACAAACCTATTTTTGTCAAAAGTTTTCACAATTAGGATTACAATACCAAATGTTTTTGCCATTTATTTGGCTAATAAAACCTATGTATTCGCCGGCATTTTTATGCTGACTGTTTTCGCATATGTTTCAGGTTTTCGACTATTTCAAGCATACAACGCATAGGATTGCATTCGGGCCTTAGACTTCTAAAACAAAATAACAGTTTCATGTATTCTTTGTTTGTAAAACGATGTTAATGATATTGAAACAATTTAGTACCAGTAGTTGTGAGCAATTTGTAACGTGACTCCCCGATATTTCCGCCGCGTGTTGTTATATTACGCGATTGGGGTGTTACATTTTAAGTTTTCAAAATCTTGTCAAAGTTTGGGTCTAAATAATGTTAACACGTGCAAACTGGAAGGGTGGGTGCCTGTACCCTGAGCTTTCTGTCTACGGCTAGAGTGTTCGTACAAATCCGCAGTTTCGGACCAGTCACTCTTACCTGGGAACTCTTGGGGTGAGTGTCCACTTATAGGCGAGCATGCCTTCGCGATACATTATTTTTGACCCATTTACTTTGATTAATCGTTGTGTGTCGTTTGTTGCCTTGTGGTAACAAACAAATGACCACCATCTTTGCTTTCGTCGATTTTGTTTCATCTCATTCTTTTCATCTAATCATCTCACTCGTATTCCTTCATGTTTCCTCTTTTAGAATGCCTCCTCGACGCGAAAATCCGCTACCAAATGCCGAAATGACACATATTATGGCACAGCATATGGCTACTGTACTCCCAGATATTATTGCTCAAGTGAACCACGCCAACAATATCCAGAATGCTCTATGCAATTTCAAAAGTTTCAATTCGGCTAACCCACTCAAGTTTAGTGGTTCTGAAGGAGCAACTTGGCTCCTATAGTGGTTCGAGAGCATTGAGAGTACGTTTCGTCACGTTCAGTGTCCTGAAAATCGAAAAGTCGAGTTTGCTTCCAGTGTGTTTCAAAAGAGGGCTCTTACATGGTGGAACGGGGTTATGAGGGACCGTGGTGCTGAGGTTGCGTTAGCACAGACTTGGGCTGAGCTTAGGGCTCTTATGATGAGGGAGTTTTGTCCTTGTCATGAATTGAGAGCTTTAGAAAGGGAATTTGACGACCTAAAGCAAGATAGTGGTGAACATCGAGCCTATACTGACCGTTATGAAGAATTGAGTCTGTTATGTCCCGCCATGGTTACGCTTGTGGAAAAGGCGATTGAAAAGTACATTGATGGTCTTCCTGACTTAGTTCAGGATATCGTTACTGGCAGCAACCCTACTACTGTCAGACAGGCAATTGAATTGTCTGCCACCCTGACTGAATCCCATATCAGGAAGGGTAAGCTTTCTCGAAAGGGCGACCCAAGACCATCTGACAAGACTGCACAAGTTGAACCGAAGGAAAAACAGGCTAAGACACCCAAGAAGAAGAAGCGCAAGGTTTCTCAAAATTGTGCCATAACTGCTCAGAACAATCAGGTTGCACTAAACCAGCCAGGCCAACCTCGTAAAAGGCAAAATTATGTTGGTACCGCACCTATGTGCAATAAATGCAACCGTCATCATCTGGAGCAAGAGTAGTGTCACAAATGTACCCACTGTGGGCGATTGGGACATTTGATCAATACCTGCCGTTATGCAAACCAAGCTGCTGCAAACCCTGCTACTGTCCAAGCACGGTTCCCACCAGGGTCATGTTATAACTGTGGTTATCTTACTCACTACATAAACAATTGCCCAAGACTTGTTAACGCAAATCCAGCGCGAGGACGAGTGTTTAACATCAATGAGGCAAACGCAAACAATGATGCAACAGCGAACAATTAGTCTTTTGTAATTCCTTGGTTGTTATCTTTTGACGTTTAAAGACAATTCGGTTGTTTTATAAATAAAATTGTTTGTTTCAATTTTTATTTTTGCAAAACCGATACGATTGTGTGAATATTTGATGCAACCTTATGATGTCGACACCAAGACAAACTACTCGTGTGGTTTTGTCATTTTTAGCATCACTTGTGATCTCCCCAAAAATCTTAAATGCTCGTTTCTTTTCAAGAAACAAAGATGAATTCCTATTAAGATCTTCCTATCTTCATAGTTAGATTCTTGAAAATGTTTAAAGTGCCAAAAAGGAATTCACAGATTGGATTCCTGGTGTGCTTTGAATACTCGTGTGTTTAATTTAACAAGAAAATTAACAAAATGAAGATCAATTTAAACAAATTATGTGATTATGTGTTATCTTTTATGTTTTGTGTTTTTGGTGTAATCCGAATATTCATTATCCAAATCCTCGTTGAATCTTCCATATCTTCGTATAAGGGATTCATAGTAGGATATCCAAAGGTACTACCTTAAATCCTAAATGGGCTTCTACGTTATAGTTAAGTCCCTTGGATTATAAAATACTATTCTATAATTGGACCCCTTGAGTGGTTTAAGTTAAACAGATTGATTCAAAATCTGGTTAGGAATATCATGTGATGATATAATTGAAAAGATCCCTTAAGTGGTATATTTAAGGAGATCGTATGACGGTCTAGTTAAGAAGATCATGTGTTGATCTAGTTAAAAAGATCGTTCGTTGATCTAGTTAAAAAGATCCTTTGGTGGTCTAGTCAAGTCATTTCATGTTTATTTAATTGATTTTCCCCTACGCATTATGAAATGAACTGTGCGGACTGTGCAAGGAATTATGTAATTATGGATGCATACATAATTATGGAATTTAGTGCACAGAAACCACAGCAAGTTTTGTCATGCGTTAAGACCTAGAGTGACAAGAATAACGATACGGGAACAATGTAGAAAGGGCATGGTGGATACACCGCTGGTACTTCCTATATATAAGTGTTCCTTATTACATTGCGAACGTAGCGTTATTTAAGTTACTAGAAGTCCTGGACCTTGACCAATGTCATTTTATCTTACACTCCCCAATTCTGATTCCAAGCACACACAAGTTTCCTATGATAAGTCTTCATAAGAAACGTTTTTCTGTCCGTAGTTCAAAACTCCATGTTTTGTTGCTACAAGGACTTCACTTTGACGGTTGACAATTTCACTAAGAATCCAAACATGGCCCAGAGTTTTACTTAGGGTTCAAGGGATTCATTCGAAAGAGAAACCATCACAATTGTCTTCACAAGTTTCCTCTAAAATTAAATTTCGGGACGAAATTTCCTAAAGTAGGGGAGACTGTGACACCTGTGTCACTTCAACCATCATACGAATACCAAACCAATGAAATATTGTATTTCATACTTGGTATTTGTATAAATATGTGTATCATTTGCACATATCAATTCTTGTTCGATTTCAAGCTCTAAATCGTTTTCTTGAAGGTTATACGCAATCTGATGCGTAAATATAACCAGTTTAATGAAACAAACACTCTGGAATAGTGACATAGGCTTAACATACCTCAAATGACCTTTACATAACTTAGAAATAAGTTTTGAAAGGTTTGGTGTGTCGAAATCAAGTTTATTCGCTTACAGGGACTAATTTCGACAAACTGCGAAAGTATGCCGATTCGTACTATAACGAACATTCCAGAACTTGATCATAAGTTAAATATGCCCTAAATATCCTTTACATATCTTAGAAATAGGCTTTGAGGTGTTTGGTGCACAAAAATAAACTTTCTTGATCAATAGGGACTAAAAGCGTCAAAAAGTGCATAAGTTTGCATTTTTGCGCATATCTTACGTTCTGAATACATTCGGGCATCCAAAAATTTATGTAATCATTAAAATATTATGTTTTAGTGATTGGCATGATAAAATTCCATTCGTCGCATGATTTGGATCGTTTTTCGCGTCCGTTCGTGTTTCGTCGTAATTAACCGAATAACGTGATCGTACGACCAAACGAACCGATATTAGACATATTTTTTAGCATGTTTCATGTCGCCTATACTTAGGCATCATTGTAGAGCCTTGAAAATGGCTTAACGGGCCTTAAATGGGTCAAAATGAGGCTTATATGCATGCAGGGACCAAAATTACAATTAATGAAACTGTTTTGCTGAAATGGGATCTCAGGCGGCCCGCGTAAGCTTCCCTTGACTCTTATGCGGCCCGCGTAAAAGTGTCAGACTTGCAAAAACCATTTCCCAGCTGGTTACATCCTGTTCCAGCTGTTTGGGAGTGTTGCAAATGGTTTTCTAAGCAATCTATTAGCCATTTTAAGTGCCCATGGTATTCCAAAACCATGGGTGCACATGTACGGTTGTGATCGAATCACGTTTTACGAGGAATGATCTTAACGGTTGTTCTAAAACTATAAATACCCTTACCCCTCATTTGAATTCTGCACATTTGATCTGATTTGGCTCTCTAAGTTGAAGTATTCACTTCATACCTTAGAGTAATCGGATCAAAACTTCCGTTCTTGGACCCGTTGTAAGTATTCTTTCGTTCTTTTACGTTTTTAGCGTAAAAGTCAAACTTTGTTTGACTTTCTACATTGACCAGTCAATGGTCAACACGCAGTTCATTTGAACTTTATAACGTGAGTGTAATCACGATGGTTATAGTCCCTTGTTACTATGCCTACTGATTACCACGTTATTTAGGCGTAGTGACGAGTCGTAGTTTCGGCCAAAATGCGTATTCTTGCGTATTTTGTAACCAAACTACTTTTAGGTATCAAAACCGTTTGTTTTGATACCAAACCTGTTTTCTAACTTCGTTAAACATGTTTTAACATATTTAGCTCATCACTTTAGGTTTAGTGCTTATGTAGAGTCGTAAGTCAAGCGGTCTAAACAACCGCTTAGACTTTCGAACTAGACTCATTTGGTCGATCATTAGGATCCGACCAAACATGTTTAGTGACCATAGTTTTATAGGGAATAACCTTCCGAGTATATACCTTATGGCCACTTCGTTTAGGTAGTTGTATGATAGGTAGTTTATATGCCTTAGGTAAATGACCAAAATGCCCTTTTTTCCGCATAAATTCATTTTAAGCATATGTAACCTAAATTTTCACATCTAAACTGATTAGGTAACATTATTAGACATGTTAAGGCATATAATACTTGTCATAGGACTAGTTAGGCATTCCGAACGCGTTCTACGCGAACGACACGTTAAAGTAGCGTAAGCTACCTAAACGGGTCGTAATGGGTCATAAGCACTTAGGTTAGGTTTCGTTTTAGTATGTAGGCTTTGTTAAACCATATCATATGTGTCACACCCTGGCTTTTGCGGAAGCGTGGGTTATTTGGTATGACTTCTTAATACCATAGCAACAATCATAACAATGCTATATGATAAAAATACAAGATGTTCATCCATTAATATAGTTTAGAAAATACCATAACATAATTGTCTTGAAACATCTATCCAAATTAAGTTACAACCATGACTTGTTTAAAAATGAGTTCCCAATGGATTCAACAAAAGACCTTAAATAAAACGAGGTTTGGAGACGTGTGACCCGTCCAGGCAAGGGTTACACCTCCCAAACCCTACACCCCTGGATGACATCTTTATTAAATACGCAGCTTAACGTGCATCACCTGCCAAATCTGATCAATTCCCTGAAATACATGTAGTTTGAAAAATCAACAAAAGTTGAGCGAGTTCATGTGTATGTGAGTATGTATAGACCCTTGTAAACGATGTATGTATAATCCTTTGTAAACGGTGTATGAAAGTCCCTGGTATGTAGCAATAAGAAAAAAAAGAGATCACCAATGGTTTGCAAGGCCATTGATATGTGTGAAGTGATGCAGGAAGACTCAAACCTAGCGGAGTTGCACCGGGCTTCCGGCTGTAAGACACAGTCACCACTATGGGCCGCCGCGGCCTCATGGGTGTGGGCTCGCTACACCAAAATAGATCTATCACTCATGTCCCTCGGTCCTACGACGAGGATTAATGGCCTTTAGTAGCCGCCTACCCACTCACACGATCTAACGATGTATGCCCTCCTTAAGCTAACCATACCATGTATAAAGATGTATGTATAATTGTAACATGTATTTCACCCCCGAAGTTATAAAACTGAAAACAGTTAAAAGAAAAGGGGGACATGAACTCACTGTAGTGCTTCTCCTGTGCTCGTACTCAAACCTTATCAGCTATACAACGACCTACAACGTACTAATGTCTATTAGACGAACGGGCCGTGCCTTGGCTTAGTAATTACGGGTTTGAGTTACGTTACTTTGATATTATTCCAAGTATAACTTATTGTTAAAATAATAATAATTATTTTAACTTACATTATATTATTAGGTCTTGAAATAATAGTTAGACAACTATTTTGTATTCATACTTCTCAAGTATTTTATATGCGTATTTCCTTCCCTAGGATGGGGGTATGTATACCTGTATTTTGTGCTTAAAGTATTGACATTATATATTCCTAAGTCCCACTTTGGAAAAATATATAATAACTTATTTATCAAAAATAACATATCCCAAAAATATATATTTTTTCCAAGTATACTAGGAAAATATATCATAACTTCTCAAAATAATATATTTTCTACTTGTCCGAAAATATGTTATACTCTGTGATAAAATCATATTTGTTCGTTATCCATCAAGAATATACTTGTAACTATATTTTGTTAAGTTATATTATTTTTCTCTAAATAACATAACTAGTTCCCAAATCACACAAATATTGACACAAGCGTTTTTGTATAGAATATATATTCTAAATATATATTTGTTCACTTTTACTTATGAAAATCAACCTCCGACACTTTGTATTTTTGTAACAAATCCTATGACGAAGTTTATTTTGAACAACAAAGTTTAAAATACATAAGTAAACTCTTGTCTAGACAAAAAAAAAAATTCTAAGTGTTTATATTTTTAGAAAATTTCGCCATATTTTTCCCTAAAAACGGAGGTGTCCATGCTATTAAGCATATTACTTTCTTTTCAAAACAATCACAATAATCATCAACAATTATCCTCTAAACATCTTTACATCACCAAGAGCAAAAACGATATGTGTTACATATTAATCATGAACTTGATATATCACAAAAATGCGTAGTAACTTAGTGAAGTGTTTAGTGGACTTAGTTACCTTCCGAAGTGTATTTACTTCCTTAAAAATCATTTTCCTAAAAAAATTTAGCGTTTACAACTTGTAAACAACTTTTACAAAAATTAATATTTCGAACTCTTCTTGTAAATAAAATATTCTCACTTTTGTTTTACTTCCAAAAATGGTGTAAGTGTATGTAAAAGTCATAATCTTTTAGAAATCGATTCTTGAACTTTGTTTATTTTAGAAGAGTCTTTTGTAAACTCGGATCTACATGATCACCAACATACTTTGTTTACTTATATTTTAAGAAAATCATTTTCTTTCAAGTTCATGTTTATACTAGAAGATGATTATTTCATGTATCACATAATCATCTTCCTAGTCTCGTTAAATCATATTTCTAAACATCATTTAACAAGATCCATATGGTGATTAACACCACATAACCAAGAATCAACATACAATCAACAACATATTCACTACAACATTTTACTAACAACATTTCTTTATGTTTCATGTTCATGTAAACTTTATGTAAAGCTTCATGTTTATGTTTTTAGTTCTTGTTCTTTAGTGTTTTAAACATACTACAACTTCTAATCATAAAAGTAGGATGAACAAGAGTTTAACAAGAACTTACTACTAGCATAAAGGCTAGGGAAGAATCTCTAGAAAAAGATGAAAAATAATGATGGTGAAAAGCAAGCAATGAAGCTCCTTGATGATCTACAAGTTGCAAGCTTCCTTGAATCACCTTCTAGTCTTGCATGAAGCTTAGAAATGGATGCAGATGGGGGTGAAATGGTGAAGGTGGTGGTGGTTATGTGTGGCCGAGAGGGAGAGAGAAGAGAGTGAGTGAGAGAGTGTAAAGATTATGGAATGATGAATGATCTAAGAGGCCATATTTATAAGATGTCTTCTAATATCTTGGCAACAACAACAAGCAACAATCTATTATAATATTAAGATATAATCTTTGAAGGCATGGTGGGGATTTTGGTGGGTCCACTTGGGACCGAATTTGGTTAGGGGGGCTTGATGTAAATTTTTGCAAATTATAGGTAAATGTTAGTTAGTTTTCAAATATAAACTTACATATGTTAGTTAGTTGATATTTAGGGGGTGTTATGGTGAACGGGGATCATGACTAGCCAAAAATAATAAAACAATGTATTTGGCAAAAATTTAGTGTCCCGGGTAATGTCCGGTTGTTCGGTTAGATACCGTTCTGTTAAAGTGTTTATTTATACCGTAAAGTGTCTTTTATATATATTTTTGTGTCACAATTAATTCCCGACACTTAGGAAAGCATACAGGACCATTCTGCCATCTTTTGGCACTTTACTAGCATATTAAATGCTGAATTTTTGCTGAAAATGCAGAATTCTGCACTTAAAGTGTGTTTTAGGCACTTCCCGACACTTTAATTATCACCTAGTGATGCAATTTTATGGTCCTTACTTCCCTACACTCCATACTAGTGTAGTACCCTGTCCCTGGCCTATACTGGGCCTCAAAACATTGTCTATCTATTTACTGGCACCGTCAGTGTGTTTCTGAATTATCCGTTTAGTGTGCTAACTGTGCTTTGTGCTTCAAGTATGTCACTAAAGTTTGTATGTAATAAATGGAGTGACAGTATGAAGTGTGATGCATATGTATGTATGTTACAGAAATCAGAAAGCAGTTTACGTCACCAGTTGTAATTAAGCACAGTCATTAAGCACATAATTAAAATTAATTAATTGTACGGATAACTGGTTTAGTGAGAGTTGTCACATTCTCCCCCCGTTAAGAAAATTTCGTCCCAAAATTTTAGGTTCCGCTTCTAGTTGCAGGGGTCTTGGGGAACAAATATGGGTACTTGGCCTTCATTCGATCCTCACGTTCCCACGTGAATTCTGTGCCGTGTCGTGCATTCCATCGAACCTTGACGAGCTTGACACTACTCCGGCGTGTCTTGTTAATCTTCCAATCCGTAACCTCAACTGGTTCTTCAATAAAGTGGAGTGTGTCGTCAACATGAATCTCGTCGGTTGGAATGACCACGGTTTCTTGAGTTGGACTCTTTTTCAAATTTGATACATGGAATGTATCATGAACACCATTTAGCTCTGCAGGTAAATCCAACTTGTATGCTACGAGACCGATCCGTTTCAGGATTCTGAATGGACCAATGTATCTGGGGTTCATCTTCCCACGCTTCCCAAAGCATGCCACACCCTTCCAGGGTGAAACTTTCAACAATACCATATCTCCCACCTTAAATTCCAGAGGTTTTCTTCTGCGGTCCGCATAACACTTTTGTAGATCACGAGCCGCTTTGATGCGTTCTCGGATCTGGAAAACCTTGTCTGTTGTTTCCTGGACCAGTTCCGGACCAACAAGCTATCTATCACCCGCGTCTGCCCAGCATAAGGGTGATCGACACTTACGCCCATAGAGAGCTTCGAACGGTGCGGCTTGAATGCTTGCATGATAACTATTATTGTATAAAAATTCGACCAATGGTAGGTGAGTTTCCCAACTTCCACCTAAATCCATCACGCAAGCTCGCAACATGTATTATAACGTTTGAATTGTCCGTTCGCTCTGTCCATCTGTTTGTGGGTGAAAGGCCGTACTCAGGTTCAACTGAGACCCAAAAGCTTCTTGAAAGGATTGCCAAATCCTTGACACGAAGCTTCCATCTCTATCAGAGATGATTGAGAGAGGCACTCCATGTCGTGCAACAATCTCTCTCAGATATATCTCAACAAGATTGCTCGTGTTGTCTTTTTCTTTGATTGGCAAAAAGTGT
This sequence comes from Helianthus tuberosus, assembly GCA_030545235.1. Taxonomy (NCBI): domain Eukaryota; kingdom Viridiplantae; phylum Streptophyta; class Magnoliopsida; order Asterales; family Asteraceae; genus Helianthus; species Helianthus tuberosus. The sequence goes on from JARYGA010046160.1 coordinate 77,439, forward strand.
GCTGATTTGGTCAGACGGTCTACAATTACCCAAATCGTATCGTGACCTTTGGGCGTCCTTGGCAATTTCGTTATGAAGTCCATAGAAATCTGTTCCCATTTCCACTGTGGTATTTCGGGCTGTTGGAAGAGGCCTGAAGGTTTCTGGTATTTGGCCTTTACCTTGGCGCAAGTTAAACATTTGCCGACATATACCGCAACATCGCCTTTCATCCTTAGCCACCAATAAAAATCCTTTAGATCTTGGTACATTTTATCCAATCATGGATGGATCGAGTACCGTGACTTGTGTGCTTCATTAAAAATAACGTCTCTCAGACCTCCAAAGGAAGGAACCCAAATTCTTCCCAAGAAACACAATGTTCCATCCTCCTTTGGTACTAATTGCTTCTCCATTCCCCGGAGATACTCGTTCTCAAGATTTTCCCTCTTAAGAGCTTCCCTCTGCGCAGCCCGAATGCGCAATGTGAGATCGGTCTGAACAATCATTTCCAAAGCCCTAACCCTTATGGGCTTAATCCTTTCCTTCCGACTTAGGGCATCGGCAACCACATTCGCCTTCCCTGGGTGATACTTGATCTCACAATCATAGTCGTTCAACAATTCAACCCAGCGTCTTTGTCTCATGTTAAGCTCTTTTTGATCGAAGATGTGCTGTAGGCTCTTGTGATCAGTAAATATTGTGCATCTCCTGGCGTACAAATAATGTCGCCAGATTTTTAAAGCAAATACCACCGCACCTAATTCCAAATCATGCGTGGTATAATTCTTCTCGTGGACCTTCAACTGGCATGAGGCATATGCTATAACCTTCTGTCGCTGCATCAGCACGCAGCCTAAACCTTGACGCGAGGCGTCGCAATATACCACGAAGTCGTTCGTGCCTTCGGGTAGAGATAAGATTGGTGCGTCACAAAGTTTGTTCTTCAACAACTGGAATGCTTCTTCTTGTTTGTCTCTGTAAGGACCTTCAAAAATGTCCCAAATCAAACCGTAAGTGAAAACCAGGACCCCTTAAACCCTAATCCACTTGAAAAATCAAGAAAACAAGAAATTTAGGTTTCAGGCGGGCCGCGTAAACCATAAGGGAAGGTTACGCGGGCCGCGTCAAAGTGAAGTTGACCAGATAAGCTTTCCGGGACACGAGTCATACACGTGGCACACCTACTGATGACTCAGCAACCCTACGCGTAGACTAAGCGGTTACGCGGGCCGCGTAAGAATTGGCTTAGGGTTTACGCGGGCCGTGAGAGCCTCAAATTTCACCTATAAATAGGAATGGCCATGAGCAGTCCACTGTTGTCGAAATCAAATATAAAAAATGAAGTTAGGCTGCTCCAAAGTCGAAATTACTTTCAATTTTAGTGGGGTACTGCTACGACATAGGGTATTAACTCGATCGCTATTACGATTCAATGTCCGATCGATTGAAAACTATCCAATGGATGTTTAAGTGCTGCTCTAATTAGGGTTTATACTTTGTCATTCGTTGTTAATTCGATGGATGTTTAAGTATTGCACTTTGTCATTTGTTGTGAGGGTTTTGATCTCGTGAGTTATCGTGAATGTGATATTAAGTTACTTCCCTAGTTTCGTGTGCATTAGATTATTAGGCTTATCAGTAGGCTAAAACTCTACCCCATACACTTACAATCAAAGTAGATAGCTCAAGTGACCATTTTGTTTACCGAGCAAAGCAAAAGCAAAGGTGAGTTCACAAACTTTCTACATGGCACGGCCATCCTCCGTAGGTAGGATGCCAGTATTAAAACCTGCATATTCTCCTTGGGTAGGATATGTACGGCCATCCTCCGTAGGTAGGATGCCACTATAAATCCTGCGAATTCTCCTTGGGGAGAATACGTACGTTCGTCCTCCCTGGGTAGGACAACAAACAAAACTTCGGGATAATCCTACGGGCTAGTAAGCCAGCGAATAAACCGTGAATTCACTCAACTTTGTTGTTGACTCGTTGTTACATGCCTTGTAGGTCGTTAGATCCCTAGCTTAAGGAGCTTGCACGAGGAGGCGTGGTCGTTGTGGGAAAACATTTCAACTTATATTCAACTTATGTTTTGGTTTATGCTTCCGTTGTAAACTTAAACTATGTTTTGACACCAATTGTATTGTGTTGGATTTTATAAAATTACTTACATGCTTTGTTCAATATGATTGGTGGCTATGATCCTGGGCATGTCACGCCTCCAAGGAGGGGTGGGGTTTTTGGGGGTGTGACAGTCTCCCCAGTCAAACTTCTTATCCTTTTGAGTGAGAGCGGTCAGAGGTTGAGCGATTTTCGAGAAATCCTCAATGAATCTGTGATAATAACCAGCTAAACCTAGAAACTGTCGAATTTCGGTTGGCGCCTTTAGAGTCCCAATTCTTGATTGCTTCCATCTTTGTAGGATTCACATGGATTCCGTTTCCATTAACCACATGACCAAGAAACTGGACTTCCCGTAACCAGAACTCGCACTTTGAGAACTTTGCGTATAACTTTTCCTTCTTAAGCAGTTCTAAGATGGCTCTTAGATGATGCTCATGTTCTTCTTTTGTTTTTGAGTAGATCAGGATGTCGTCAATGAACACGATCACAAACTTATCAAGGTAGGGCTTGCAGACTCTGTTCACTAAATCCATGAACACAGCTGGTGCGTTTGTCAACCCGAACGGCATAACCAAGAACTCGTAATGTCCATAGCGAGTTCTAAAGGCCGTTTTTGGAATGCTCTCCTCTTGGATTCTCAGCAGGTGATAACCCGATCGAAGGTCGATCTTCGAGTAGAAACTCGAACCTTGCAATTGGTCGAACATGTCATCGATTCTTGGTAAAGGATATATGTTCTTGATTGTCAACTTGTTCAGCTCCCGGTAGTCAATACACATGCGAAAACTACCATCCTTCTTCTTGACAAAAAAAACAGGAGCTCCCCAAGGCGAGAAGCTTGGCCTGATGAATCCCTTGTCTAACAACTCCAGAAGTTGCGTTGAGAATTCCTGCATTTCCGAAGGTGCAAGTCTATAAGGTGCCTTAGCCACAGGCGCGACGCCTGGAACTAAGTCAATATGAAACTCAAATTGTCTTTGTGGCGGCAATCCTGGCAAGTCCTCTGGAAAGACTTCAGGATATTCCCTTACGACTGAAATGTCTTCAAGTTTCGGCTCAGCGGCTTCCTTATCCACAATGTGTGCCAAGAAGGCAACACATCCCTTCTTCAAGCACTTTCTAGCTTTCAAACAACTAATGATCCTCAAGGGTGTATCACGCTTCTCTCCGTGTACCACAATTGTTTCTCCATTCGCCATTGGGATGCGAATGGTCTTCTCGTGACATACAATTTCAGCTCTGTTTCTTGACAACCAATCCATTCCTACTACCACGTCGAAGCTTCCCAACTCGACTGGTAGTAGATCCAGTGCAAATTCGTGCTCTCCCAACTCTATAACGCATACTCTGATGACTTCATTTGTTTCCACTAGCTTTCCATTAGCCAGTTCAATAGAGTACGAGATGTCTAACCTACTAGCAGTTAACCCAAGCATATTCTTAAATTCTAGCGAAACAAAACTATAGTCTGCACCAGTGTCAAATAGAACAGATGCAAAGCGTTGATTTATAGGGAACGTATCAGTGACAACATTCGGGTCCTGGCGTGCTTCCCTTGCTCCAATGTTGAATACCCTTCCACGAGCTTGGTTGAGCTTTGGGCATTCATGCTCGAAGTGCCCGACGTCTCCGCAGTTAAAACATCCCGGTTCTCGACCATTACCATCTCCATTACCGCCTTGATTGTTGTTCTGATTGTGGTTACCATTTCCTGCTTGATTCCCGGAGTTACCACGATTACCATTTCAGCCGTTGCGGTTCCCATTCCCGTTACCTCCACGGTTATTGTTACCAAATCCCCTTTGGCCACCACGGCTAGTACTAACCCAACAAGTGTCTTTTGAGTGACCAATCCTCCCACAGGATTCACATTTGCTAAGTCTGCACCAGCTAGCATGATGATACTGGCATAATTCGCATTTGGGCAGAGTTCCCATGTATCCTCTCCCTTTGGCTTCAGCACCACGCTTACTTTCAGCTGGTCGGTTCACATCCTTCCTCTTGTTGGCACTGTCGGTACCCTTTCTAAAGTTGGAGAATTTCCTCTTGTTCTCCCCTGACGATTCAACATGAGATTCTTTCTTTTTCGGCTCAGAAATGGAAAACTTGTCTAACCGGATGGCTTCCTCAGTAAGTGCCACGCTGAGATCAATGGCTTCGGTAATTGTTGGGGGCTTGGACGTTGTTACGATGCTCATGATCTGGGGAGCCAATCTCCAGATGAAACGCTCAATGCGTTTAAATTCAGGATCAACCATATATGGCACAACGCGTGACAAGTCGTGGAACCTTTGGACATACTCAGCAATTTTTGGACCACCCATTTTTAGGTTCCAGAATTCCGTCTCCAGCTTCTGTATTTCAGCCCGTGAACAATATTTCTTCCTCATGAGCTCCTTCAGCTCAGCTCATGTTAGTGCATACGCCGCCTCTTCTCCTAGGGTTTGGACTTGCAAGTTCCACCATGATAAAGCACCATCTAGAAAAAGTCCTGAGACGTAAGTAACTTGGTTCTCAGGAGCACACTTGCTCATCCTTATTACAGAATCTGTCTTTTTGGTCCATCTGACAAAGGCAATAGCACCTCCAGTGCCGTCGTAGTTCAAGGTCTTACAATCCAGGAATTGTTTGTAAGTACAGCCTGTTCAGGCAATATCATTTACAGTAAACATTAGTGGATGTGTAAGAGATATCCAATGTAACGTAATGTGTCTCAAGCGACTTGGACATTACCATTTGGTGGATTATTGTTCCTTGAGGAACCTCCGCTCGGCTCGGCGCGGGAGGCCTCATAATCCGCTATAGCCTTTGAAATTCGTTCCCGTAGTTCTGCCTCGGTAGTGGGCAAATGTGGGTCTCGTCGTGGAGGCATCTTCTAAAAGAAGATCATATCGGTCAGGTCATAGTAAGTATGATAAGTAAGTAATATACCTATGTAATAACATCCATCAACCTCATAACACATAACATCCCATGTTATAATATAAAGCAAATAATTCAACAATGCATGTAGTGAGAACGTTGCCATTGAGCTTTCATTTAATCATGACCACAAATAGTTTTACATGTTTCACAGTACATCATACATCAAAATAAGATAATAGGGTTACATCACCCCAAAATACAAGTCAGTCTACACAAATCATATACAAAAATGTGGTCTTCCAAAAGTCTTCATATGTTGGCTCAATTGCGACTCCCTCACCAAGACAGTCTACCTGAACCAAACCAAAAATATAGCTACGCTGATGGTGGAGGAAGAGGAGGAGGAGAGAAATGCAAACGGCGCATAAGCACCCAATCCTCCTGAAGTGCGTGAACAACGCGCAGCAGGTATGCAATCTGCTGCTCAGGTGTGAGGAAGCGGACATCAGAGTCCGGGGGTAGTGGAAGAGGAGCCGGTGGTGTAGCAAAAGGAGACTGACAATGGCATGGGGGAGGACGTGGAATCCTCTCCAGCTCATGAACTCTCCGGCTCAGTGCCTCCTGCAGTAACTGTAGGGAGATGAGTATATCGTCCGTCATGTACCCCACATGAAAAGGGTGATATGGGTCTGATAATGGCATAACATTGGGCGAATACCACAGAAATGGCTCGCCTGAAGGCACAAAAGGTGATGTAGTACGAGGAAGCTGAGTTATGAATGGAACAGCTGACGACACAGGCGGGACAAAAGCAGGCTGCTGTCTCGACGAACCCTCCCCAGGATTAGGTGGAGGAATGTCCTGGAGAAAAGTGATAGGAAGGTCGGTGCGATGGATATCAGATGTGTGCAGGTGAAAAAATGGAACATCAACTGGTGCGAAAACGGGTGCAGTAGGAGGGGTGACTGGTAGAACAAACGGAGGGTAGTCATCATCATCTTCGATCCACCCATTACTGGTGTCAGCATAACGAGGATCGATGTGAGTGGCAAAAGGTGCATGGTCAGCATACACAGGGGCCGAATCAGGTAATATCGGTGCAATAACGGGAATATCAACAATGGGTGGTGCAATGGCTGGTGCATCCACAACAGGAGGTGCAACGACTGGAGCATCATCAAGAACATGGTCGTGCACAGGTACAGGGTCATGAGCAATAAGAGGCTCAGGTGCCATGACAGGCTCAGGGTCAGCAAAGGCCATATCAAAGTCGGCAGGGACATCAAGAAGCTGATCAATAGGGACCACTGGTGCCTCCAAGGGCTGGTCATCAGGAATAAACTCGATCTCATGATCGGGATCAAAATCAGGAGGAAAAACTGGATCGAACTCATCCTCAAACTCAGGATCAAACTCAAACTCGTGGGGTGAACCAGGTATAGCTGACATAGCTGTATCGGAGCCGGAGTCAGTAGGATATCAACGCAATCCGACGGCGTGCAAAGTGGAAGATGATACCGACTCAAAAGAATCAGTACCAGACTGATCAGGTAAAATCTCCTCAGCGGGAGCCTCAGCAGGTGGTAAAACGATAGCATCCGCAACATGAGACCTCAACCAAAGGAATGGCGACATCATCAGCAATCGGGCCCCACCCTCATGGTTGTCCTCAGGGGGACCCTCAAAAAGATCGATGTCGTCATCAGACACAACATCGAGTGGCAAATACTCAACGGGAAATGCAACAAGTGGAATAGGAGCAGGGATATCAGCAAGAGGTAGATCCCCAGCTAGAATACCATCAGCGAGCTGAACATCGTCTCCGACATCCGGCAAAGCAAAAGGCTGGAAGTCGTCATCATCACTGTTGTCAGTATCAGATGTATAAATCTCGGGATCTGTGGGCATCGGATCATCTGAATCTACTGCTATGGGGTCTAGTGTGCCAGAACCTCCACTCGAAGAAGACATGACGTCTGTAACAAACAATCACGAAAATTACACATATATCAACATATAATCAAATAAGAATGTGAGACACAACAATGTAAGCAAGTAATCGTCCTAGTCTTTCCCAGACTATACTCCCTGGTCTCTAAGACCAACTCCCTGGTCTCTAAGACCAACCTTCCCAGTCTCTAAGACTAAATCCCTGGTCTCTAAGACCAACCTCCCAGCCTCTAAGACTAAACCTCCCTCAGTCTCTAAGACTGATCCTCCCCCAGTCTCTAAGACTGAACCTCCCCAGCCTCTAAGGCTGAAATATGAATTTTGAAAGATGTATTTGTGCCTTTTGTTTGTAAAATGTTTGTGCCCTGGATCTGGACTTTGTGTAAGTAATGTAAAAATGTTTGAAAACATTTTCGTGAGAGCCCTAGTGATCATAGTCTAGACTCAAGAAAGAATCCTAGTTCGCTATGATCGAGGCTCTGATACCAAGCTGTCACACCCTGGCTTTTACGGAAGTGTGGGTTATTTGGTGTGATTTCTTAATACCATAGCAACAATCATAACAATGCTATATGACAAAAATACAAGATGTTCATCCATTAATATAGTTTAGAAAATACCATAACGTAATTGTCTTGAAACATCTATCCAAATTAAGTTACAACCATGACTTGTTTAAAAATGAGTTCCCAATGGATTCAACAAAAGACCTTAAATAAAACGAGGTTTGGAGACATGTAACCCATCCAGGCAAGGGTTACACCTCCCAAACCCTACACCCCTGGATAACATCTTTATTAAATACGCAGCTTAACGTGCATCACCTGCCAGATCCAATCAATTCCCTGAAATACATGTAGTTTGAAAAATCAACAAAAGTTGAGCGAGTTCATGTGTATGTGAGTATGTATAAACCCTTGTAAACGATGTATGTATAATCCTTTGTAAACGGTGTATGAAAGTCCCTGGTATGTAGCAATAAGAAAAAAAGAGATCACCAATGGTTTGTAAGGCCATTGATATGTGTGAAGTGATGCCGGAAGACTCAAACCTAGCGGAGTTGCACCGGGCTTCCGGCTGTAAGACACAGTCACCACTATGGGATGCCCCGACCACTTGGGTGTGGGCTCACTACACCCAAATAGATCTATCACTCATGTCCCTCGGTCCTACGACGAGGATTAATGGCCTTTAGTAGCCGCCTACCCACTCACATGATCTAACGATGTATGCCCTCCTTAAGCTAACCATACCATGTATAAAGATGTATGTATAATTGTAACATGTATTTCACCCTCGAAGTTATAAAACTGAAAACAGTTAAAAGAAAAGGGGGACATGAACTCACTGTAGTGCGTCTCCTGTGCTCGTACTCAAACCTTGTCAGCTACACAACGACCTACAACGTACTAATGTCTATTAGACGAACGGGCCGTGCCTTGGCTTAGTATTTACGAGTTTGAGTTACATTACATTGATATTATTCCAAGTATAACTTATTGTTAAAATAATAATAATTATTTTAACTTACATTATATTTTTAGGTCTTGAAATAATAGTTAGACAACTATTTTGTATTCATACTTCTCAAGTAATTTATATGCGTATTTCCTTCCCAAGGATGGGGGTATGTATACCTGTATTTTGTGCTTAAAGTATTGACATTATATATTCCTAAGTCCCACTTTGGAAAATATATAATAACTTATTTATCAAAAATAACATATCCCAAAAATATATATTTTTTCCAAGTATACTAGGAAAATATATCATAACTTCTCAAAATAATATATTTTCTACTTGTCCGAAAAAATGTTATACTTTGTGATAAAATCATATTTGTTCGTTATCCATCAATAATATACTTGTAACTATATTTTGTTAAGTTATATTATTTTTCTCTAAATAACATAGCTAGTTCCCAAATTACACAAATATTCACACAAGCATTTTTGTATAGAATATATATTCAAAAATATATATTTGTTCACTTTTACTTATGAAAATCAACCTCCGACACTTTGTATTTTTGTAACAAATCCTATGACGAAGTTTATTTTGAACAACAAAGTTTAAAATACATAAGAAAACTCTTTTCTAGACAAAAAAAAAAATTTCTAAGTGTTTATATTTTTAGAAAATTTCGCCATAGTTTCCCCTAAAAACGGAGGTGTCCATGCTATTAAGCATATTATTTTCTTTTCAAAACAATCATAATAATCATCAACAATTATCCTCTAAACATCTTTACATCACCAAAAGCAAAAACGATATGTGTTACATATTAATCATGAACTTGATATATCACAAAAATGCGTAGTAACTTAGTGAAGTGTTTAGTGGACTTAGTTACCTTCCGAAGTGTATTTACTTCCTTAAAAATCATTTTCCTAAAAGAATTTAGTGTTTACAACTTGTAAACAACTTTTACAAAAATTAATATTTCGAACTCTTCTTGTAAATAAAATATTCTCACATTTGTTTTACTTCCAAAAATGGTGTAAGTGTATGTAAAAGTCATAATCTTTTAGAAACCGATTCTTGAACTTTGTTTATTTTAGAAGAGTCTTTTGTAAACTCGGATCTACATGATCACCAACATACTTTGTTTACTTATATTTTAAGAAAATCATTTTCTTTCAAGTTCATGTTTATACTAGAAGATGATTATTTCATGTATCACATAATCATCTTCCTAGTCTTGTTAAATCATATTTCTAAACATCATTTAACAAGATCCATATGGTGATTAACACCACATAACCAAGAATCATCATACAATCAGCAACATATTCACTACAACATTTTACTAACAACATTTCTTTATGTTTCATGTTCATGTAAACTTTATGTAAAGCTTCATGTTTATGTTTTTAGTTCTTGTTCTTTAGTGTTTTAAACATACTACAACTTCTAATCATAAAAGCAAGATGAACAAGAGTTTAACAAGAACTTACTACTAGCACAAAGGCTAGGGAAGAATCTCTAGAAAAAGATGAAGAATAATGATGGTGAAAAGCAAGCAATGAAGCTCCTTGATGATCTACAAGTTGCAAGCTTCCTTGAATCACCTTCTAGTCTTGCATGAAGCTTAGAAATGGATGAAGATGGTGGTGAAATGGTGAAGGTGGTGGTGGTTATGTGTGGCCGAGAGGGAGAGAGAAGAGAGTGAGTGAGAGAGTGTAAAGATTATGGAATGATGAATGATCTAAGAGGCCATATTTATAAGATGTCTTCTAATATCTAGGCAACAACAACAAGCAACAATCTATTATAATATTAAGATATAATCTTTGAAGGCATGGTGGGGATTTTGGTGGGTCCACTTAGGACCGAATTCGGTTAGGGGGGGGGGGGCTTGATGTAAATTTTTGCAAATAATAGGTAAATGTTAGTTAGTTTTCAAATATAAACTTACATATGTTAGTTAGTTGATATTTAGGGGGTGTTATGGTGAACGGGGATCATGACTAACCAAAAATAATAAAACAATGTATTTGGCAAAAATTTAGTGTCCCGGGTAATGTCCGGTTGTTCGGTTAGATACCGTTCCATTAAAGTGTTTAATTATACCGTAAAGTGTCTTTTATATATATTTTTGTGTCACAATTAATTCCCGACACTTAGGAAAGCATACAGGACCATTCTGCCATATTTTTTGCACTTTACTAGCATATTAAATGCTGAATTTTTGCTGAAAATGCAGAATTCTGCACTTAAAGTGTGTTTTAGGCACTTCCCGGCACTTTAATTATCACCTAGTGACGCAATTTTATGGTCCTTACTTCCCTACACTCCATACTAGTGTAGTACCCTGTCCCTGGCCTATACTGGGCCTCAAAACATTGTCTGTCTATTTACTGGCACTGTCAGTGTGTTTCTGAATTATCCGTTTAGTGTGCTAACTGTGCTTTGTGCATCAAGTATGTCACTAAAGTTTGTATGTAATAAATGGAGTGACAATATGAAGTGTGATGCATATGTATGTATGTTACAGAAATCAGAAAGCAGTTTATGTCACCAGTTGTAATTAAGCACAGTCATTAAGCACATAATTAAAATTAATTAATTGTACGGATACCTGGTTTAGTGAGAGTTGTCACAATATGAGTCCCCACACTCATTTGGTTTACGAGACCTCATCCTATCCGATCTTCCGATTTAGGTCCGGTTTATTTACATAGTTACCTATATTAGGTGCCGTTTGATTCCGTGATCCCTCTAGCTGGCTTGGTAGTTATTCAAGACTTCTAAGCACTCTCAGGTGAGTACATAGTCCCCTCTTTTACTGTTTTCAATGTTTTGGGGTGAAGCATGTGTACCTATTTGTTATGTTCATGATTTCAAAGTATAATTTATTATACGTATTAGTACTTATCTTTTGACAAACTGAATGATTATTTATGGTTTAAACACTAATTTTTCCAAAGATTATAAAATTAAATTGTTGGATAGTACTTATTTTATGTTCACCAGACCGGTTGGTAGTATGAAATAGCGCTATAGGATTTGACACCCCATTCCTGTTGTCATGGAATGTCAGAAACCGATATTTTATCCAAATAGGGATTGCCTTTGTGGTATTTCTATAGTCTCAAAGGTGTATTTTGATGCACTAGGTCTGAATGAATTCCAAATCACATTATTTTTGTATATTTAGTTATACTCCCAAAAGTATAGTTTGATATGCTCTCATATGTGATATTGTACAAAACCAACATATATTTTGTTAATTACCAAAACATAGTTTAAGATGTTATTCATAAAACCAAAGCATATTTTGATATGTTAGTTATAAAACCAAAACATAGTTTAGTATGTTATTCATAAAACCAAAGCATATTTTGATATGTTAGTTATAAAACCAAAACATAGTTTAATATGTTATTTATAAAACCAAAGCATAGTTTAATATGCTATTAATAAAACCAAAGTATATTTTTGATATACTACTGAAAACTGTTATTTTGACGACTAAAGTATATTTAATATACTATCTGTTTGACTATTTTGGAACTGAAATATATTTTAATATATTACTTATTCGACTTTCTTAAAACCAAAGTATATTTTTATATATACTACGAACCTTTTTATCAAAATATTGTTTTTCAAACAATATATATATATATATATATATAAACTCATTTTTACTTAATTATTTATTTATACGTCTTTCTTTTATATCATCTGTTTTCTTTTCACTTATTATATGATTTTCAAAATAAAACATTTTAAAAAGCTCATGACTATTTTTGATAAAACATTCTTTTAAACTTACAAGTCATGAAGCCTATTTTCAATAAAACCTATGTATCTCACAGGCATTTTATGCTGACGTACCTATTTTTACACATGTTTCAGGTACTGCTTTGTGATGATTGTTGATACATGCTACACTTAGGATGGACTCGTGCCTTAGCGACTTTAAAACTTGAAAGATAATACTTGTATTTATCTGATTTGTAATTAAACAATGAGTTCAATAATTCAATAAAACGAAATTATTTAATCCATGATTGTGAAACAATGATTCTGTTACAACACTCCCCGACGTTTCCGCCACGTTTTGTTGTTTTACGTGGTCGGGGTGTGACAGAAACTCACTGATCAGGCTGTGGAACAGGGCAAGCTGCCCAAAAGGATTAGTGCTACTACTGGAACTTCTAGTGATAACAAACGTAAGTGCGATGGAAATCAGGGTAAGGATGCTAACCCCACTCAGGCCCCAGTTCAGCAAAGAAAGACTGAAAACAACAAGGGCCCTCAGCAATAGGGTGGCTATCGAGGAAACCACCCCAAGTGTAACAAGTGTAACCGACACCACAGTGGGCCATGTGGAAGAAGCCAGTGTCAGCGATGCAACAAGATGGGGCATGAAGCCAAAGACTGCAGAAGCCAGCTTCCAACTAGGCAGAATCAGCAACAACCACAGCAACAGCAGCAGCAGCAAGGAAACAACCGCGGATGCTTCAAATGTGGAGCAACTGGGCACATGCGAAGGGATTGCCCTAAACTGAACCAGAACCGCAACAACAAAATAGGCACTGGGAACAACAATCCTAACAACAACAACGCTGGCAATGGCGTAAGAAGAAGGGCTTTTGTGATTGGAGCTGGAGAAGCTAGGAATGATCCCAACTTCGTAGCGGGTAAGTTCCTACTTGATGATCGTTATGTTTCTGTATTGTTTGACTCTGGAGCCGATGCTAGCTATGTATCCCTACGTATTAGTAAGAAGCTTAAGCGTATGCCTACGTTATTAAGTTCTAAGCATATCATCGAGTTAGCTAATGGTAGAAACATCGAGGCCTCACACGTTATCAATAACTGCAAACTAGTATTGTCTGGTCAGACCTTCTGCATCAATCTTTCCCTACCGTTCTTGGAAGCTTCGACGTCGTCATTGGTATGGATTGGTTATCCAAACATCGGGGTGAAATCCTCTGTCAAGAGAAGATCATTCGTATTCCCCGTTCTTCTGGCGAACCCCTTATCATTCAAGGTGACAAAGGTGGAGCTGTCATAGGAATCATCTCGTACTTAAAAGCCCAGAAGAGTTTACGAAAAGGGCACACCGCTATTTTAGCACTTGTTACCAATACCCAGGAAAAGGAAAAGAGGATCGAGGACTTCCCAGTTGTACCCGACTATTCCGAGGTATTCCCTGAGGAATTACCTGGACTCCCTCCTCACCGTCAGGTCGAATTTCAAATCGAACTAACTCCCGGAGCGGCACCTATAGCTCGTGCACCTTATCGACTAGCCCCCACTGAACTAAAGGAATTTTCTGCGCAACTGCAAGAACTATTGGATAAAGGATTTATCCGTCCTAGTTCGTCACCCTGGGGAGCACCAGTGCTCTTTGTCAAGAAGAAGGATGGCACATTCCGTATGTGCATCGACTATCGTGAGCTGAACAAGGTTACCATCAAGAACCGTTACCCACTCCCGCGTATCGACGACCTATTAGATTAACTGCAAGGGTCGAGCTACTACTCCAAGATTGATCTGCGATCAGGTTATCATCAGTTAAGAGTCCGCGACGAGGACATCTCCAAAACTGCGTTCAGAACTCGTTATGGTCACTAGGAATTCCTCGTCATGCCTTTTGGAATGACCAACGCGCCTGCGGTTTTTATGGATCTCATGAACCGAGTGTGCAAACCTTACCTCGACAAGTTTGTGATTGTGTTTATCGACGACATCCTGATCTACTCGAAGAGCCAAGAGGAGCATGAACAACACATGCGTCTTATGAGCTCCTTCGCAATGAACAACTGTACGCCAAGTTCTCGAAATGTGACTTCTGGCTTCGAGAAGTCCACTTCCCCGGGCACGTGGTCAATAAGGATGGAATTCACGTCGATCCAGCTAAGATCGACTCCATTAAGAATTGGCCTACACCAAAGACTCCAACCGAAGTTCAACAATTCTTGGGATTGGCAGGGTACTATCGTAGATTCATCAAGGGATTTTTGAAGATCGCTCAACCTCTCACGACTCTCACCCAAAAGGGTATTGCTTACAAGTGGAATGATGCTCAGGAGTCTGCCTTTCAGAAGCTAAAGAAGAACCTTTGTAGTGCTCCTATTCTTTCATTACTTGAAGGTGCTGATGACTTTGTCGTTTATTGCGACGCGTCTATTCATGGACTAGGTTGCGTATTCGTGCAACGCGAGAAAGTTATCGCCTATGCTTCTCGACAACTTAAGATTCACGAAAGGAACTACACGACGCACGACTTGGAACTCGGAGCAGTCGTATTTGCACTCAAGATTTGGAGACATTACTTGTACGGTACCAAGTGCATGATTTACACCTATCACAAAAGTCTCCAGCACATCTTGGATCAGAAGGAGTTGAACATGAGGCAACGAAGATGGGTAGAACTCCTTAACGACTACGAATGCGCAATTAAGTATCATCCAGGCAAGGCTAATGTCGTGGCCGACGCCCTTAGCAGGAAGGAAACCAAACCTAAGCGTGTTCGTGCTTTACAGCTCACTATCCACTCGAACCTCCCTAGTTAGATCCACAATGCCCAAGTTGAAGCACTCAAGGCTGAAAACCTTCCAGCCGAATCCCTGCGGGGTATGGAGAAATGGTTGGAACTCAGGGACGACGATATTCATTACGTTGCTGGCCGTATCTGGATTCCATCTTATGGAAATCTTCGGGAACTTGTAATGGAAGAAGCACACAAGTCTCGATACTCGATACATCCTGGTGCTGATAAAATGTATCACGATCTCAGAACCCTGTATTGGTGGCCTAACATGAAAGTCCTCATTGCTAAGTATGTTAGCAAGTGCTTGACCTGTGCTAGGGTCAAGGTCGAATACCAGAAGCCGTCAGGTTTGTCCCAACAGCCAGAGCTGCCAACTTGGAAATGGGAGCAAATTTCCGTGGATTTCGTCACAGGCTTACCAAGATCCCAAAGCGGGAACGATACCATCTGGGTCATCGTGGATCGCCTAACCAAGTCTGCGCACTTCCTCGCGATTAAGGAAACAGATAAGTATTCGAAGCTTGCTGCAATCTACTTAAAGGAAATAGTTGCTAGGCACGGGGTGCCAATCTCTATCATTTCTGATCTTGACCCACGCTTTACTTCCGAGTTATGGCAAGCTACGCATAGATCTTTTGGCTCACGTCTAGATATGAGCACTGCTTACCACCCACAAACCGATGGTCAAATTGAACGTACCATCCAAACCCTAGAAGACATGCTGAGAGCATGTGTCATTGACTTTGGAAACATGTGGGAACACACTTACCTTGGTAGAGTTCTCCTACAACAACAGCTACCACACCAGCATTCAGGCAGCACCCTTTGAGGCATTGTACGGTCGTAAATGCCGATCGCCTCTGTGTTGGGCGGAAGTTGGCGAAAGCCAAATTACTGGCCCAGAACTTGTAGTTGAGACTACGGAAAAGATTGCCCAGATCAGACAACGCATGGCGGCAGGTCGTGACCGTCAGAAAAGCTACGCTGATAAGCGTAGGAAACCGCTAGAATTCTAGGTCGGTGACCGGGTTCTACTTAAAGTCTCACCCTGGAAGGGTGTGGTTCGTTTTGGTAAACAGGGCAAGCTTAATCCGCGATACGTCGGACCATTTGAAATTACCGAAAGGATCAGTAAGGTTGCATACATATTGAATCTACCTGAAGAACTGAGTGCAGTGCACAATGTTTTCCACGTGTCTAATCTGAAGAAGGTTCTGTCAGATGAAACACTCGTCATTCCTTTCAAGGAGCTAACTTTTGACGATCAGCTGCACTTTATTGAGGAACCGATTGAGATCACGGATCGAGAAGTCAAAACCCTCAAACGCAGCCAGATACCTATCGTACGAGTTCGTTGGAACTCGCACCATGGCCCAGAGTTTACCTGGGAGCGGGAAGACCAAATGAAGCACAAGTATCCTCAGTTGTTTGCAAACGAAACTCCCAGCGCCGAAGCTACAGCGGAATTTCGGGACGAAATTCCAAACTAACGAGGGGATGATGTGACACCCCGTTGAAACACTCTCACACATAACTAGCTTGGTAGTGGCTGCTTTAACTTTCGGGACGAAAGTTCTTAAAACTTGGGGATAATGTGACACTTCGGGTTTTCCCGATCACCCTTCTAATGTAACGGTATTATGTATCGAACGCGAAAATCTGATATATATATATATATATATATATATAGGGAGAAGATCATGCGAGAATCACCTCTTATTGCGAGAACCGCGAGAACCAATGTGAACACAAAAAAAATGCCTAAAAATAGCTTAAAATCACATAAAAAAAAATTTATATAAAAATCGCTACTTTTCGAAGCAAAAAAAAAATATTTTTTTTTATTTTTTTTCCACTAAAAGTAGCGATTTGAGCATAAAAAATATTAAAAAAAATTTAGATTTTTTTAGGTTTTTTGTGGGTTTAGTTTTTAGCATTTTAGCTTGGAGGGGGGGGGGGTGGGGGGGGGGTTTAGGTTTTTCGGGGGTGGGGGAGGGGGGTTTAGGGTTTTTTTTTTTTTGGGGGGGGGGGGGGGGGTTAGGTTTTTTTTAGGTTTTTTGGGGGTTTTAGTTTTTAGCATTTAGCTTGGGGGGGGGGGGGGTTAGGTTTTTTTTTGGGGGGGGGGGGGGGTGGGGGTTAGGTTTTTTTAGCTATTTTAGGTTGTGTTCACATTGGTTCTCGCGGTTCTCGCAATAAGGGTGGTTCTCGCATGAACTCCTCCATATATATATACTAGTAGGGTGCCCGCGCGATGCGGCGGGGGCGACACTTTGGATTGCGGCACTTGTTGCTGGTAGTTTTCTTATTTGTATATGATAACATTATTGTGGTGGATATATGTCATAAGTGTTACACGTAGGAGCCTAACACCTATAATGTATTGCAATGTTCGATCAACTGCCTCTATCGCCTGACGTTTCGCCATCGATGCCTTATCCCATATAATTAACTTGGAGGACCTAATTAGTTGACTTATAATTCCTAAAATTTTGGGACATAGTATACTATTTATCTACTAAATATCGTAAATTAGTATTAAATAATTCCTAAAATTTTGGGATATAGTTTACTATCTATCTACTAATATCGTAAATTAGTATTAAATAAATATTGTAAATTAGTATTAAATAATTCCTAAAATTTTGGGATATAGTTTACTATCTATCTACTAATATCGTAAATTAGTATTAAATAATTCCTAAAATTTTGGAACATAGTTTATCTTCTATCTACTAAATATCAAAGTTTTGGTTTTGTTATAAAAATTAATAATAAATAAAGTATAGAAAAACTGTTTAACATGTAAAGATTCGTTTGTTAATAAAAAAATACTAAACAAATGACAAAAGTATATTAGTTGAATCGAGATGTAAATTATAAGTGCAATAAAATAACACCAAACATAAACTTCAAATATAAAATAGACTTTATTATTCATGGGATAGTCTAGATCAAACAAAAAACAACTAAAAATGAAAAAAAAAAACATAAAAACACTTGATATATTTCATCTAATTTCTCTTCTTTTTTGATCCGTTTTTTCTTGTTTGTGCTCGAATCAGCAGTATCATCTAATTCATCTTCTTTCTTATCGTCCCCAGAATCATCTAAATTTATAACCTCGACCAATTTCCATTAAGAGAGTCTCTTAGATCTTTTCTTTTGATTCTCATACTTCTGATCCTTAAAAAACAAAAATTTAATAAAAAAGTTAAAAAATGATTAAATAAATTTTATAAAAAAAACAAATATTGAATAAATTTTTTTTAAAAAGATTAAATAAATTTTAAAATTACCTCTTTACTAAATTGACGTTGAAGATTAGACTTGTATTGACTGAACACTGCACCATAAGAAATAATTTCAACACTATTATCACCATCATCCTACAATAAAACACCAAATAATAACATAACGAACTTGTTAATATGAAAGATTATAAGCGAAAATATTACTTAAAAACTAACAAAAGCTTGTTCGACAACTGGGGTGTTTAAATTGGTGTGTTAAATCTGAAAAATCAAATAAGTTAGTATTCACATAAAAGTAAATAAAAGAAAACAATTATTCATTATTGCGATATAACAAAACTTATCATAGAACCGACCTTAGATTTTTCAATATCGCATGCTTGTTTTTTCGCATCAAGTGAATTCAGAACTGGCTCCATATTTTAAATCTGTTTAGCAATAGAAATGTAGAATTGTGAGTGTTTGCTATGTATTTATAGTAGTCCATTAGGGTTTAGTTTTAGATTGGTCATCCATTTATTTTGGAAGTTTGTTGTGAGTTTTAAGTTTTTAAAATAAGATGCACATATCCTGTTTAGTTTGTTGTGGCATGTTTAATAGGAAGTTTGTTGTGAGTTTTATCTATACTATATTAAACATGCCACAACAAACTGACTCTGTACAAGTAAAATTAGGGAATATTTTAGTTTATTAATGTCGTTCAAAACAAAAAACTTGGGTAAAAAACAAATGTTAATGCACGGTAGCTAGGTAATGGTCAAAGCTGGCTTGGGTAAAAAACAAATGTTGGCTTTAATCAATTGTACATTTACGCATCGGCTATTTGTACTTTATGAACGCACGGCGAAACTAAAAAAGACAACTATCGAAACGTTTAAAAAAATGTGCCGATCGTCATGGTACCTTCGGATTTTTTAAAAACATTACGGGTTGTAAGATATCGCAAGAATACATTAAAGAATTAAAGAGGGGGGGAAGTGTAACTAATTACCCATAATTATGTTAAATGTCAAGGATTTAAATGTAATAGATTGAGAGACTAAAAAATAATTATGGTTTAAAAGACCACTTTACCCTCATTCTAGGGGTTTATTTATAAATAATGGGGGAATAAGTTCTTAACTTTTGGGAATCCTTCCCTCATGTATTATAATATAGTATAGATATATATACTAGCCATTTACCCGCGCGATGCAGCGGGAGTGGCGATTTACAATAGGATACTCGTTTACCGTTAGTTTATCAGTCATCTCGTGATATATTATATAGTACTTAAGTTAGTTTTCTTATTCGTGATATGTTGGCACTCGTTTTTCTGTTAGTTTATCGATTCTTTGTTGATATATTTTTATTAATTTTTTTAGCTGTTAGTTTATCAAGCTTTCAATCAAATCAATTATAAGTACATAATGCTTTAGCTGTTAGTAGGAAACCCGCGCGATGCGACGGCGGCGATAAATTACAATGTGGTACTCATTTTTGTTAGGTTATTAGTCATCTCGTGATATATTGTATAGTATTTTTATTACTTTCTTATTCGTAGCATCGAAAAGATATATCTACGCCTTATAGATCTCAATTAAATAGTAATGCACCAATAAAAAAATATTACTCATAAAAGATAGTAACATAAAAATAAAAAAAAAGTTGGGTTTAAACATACATGATGTAAATCAAACATTATCAAAAGGTTTAATAGTGGATAATTGTAACATCTCGAAAATATGACTCTTTATATTAAATGATTTATTTAAGAAATTGATATGGGCTATAATCTTGTTTGCATAAATAAACGTGACTTGAATATCAAAATTATTGTGTTAAACGTTTAAGTTAGCAAGTTTGGTCATTTAATGACAACTTACGAAAATGAGAAGACTAAGATACACAACTAAAATTTTTAATTTGCTTGACAAACTGTCGTTTAAGCCACCTAGCTTTTACCCACATTACTTAAACCAGAGATTAAATAATAATAATAATAACACACAATATGTGTTCTTGGATGGAACCAAGGAACATAAGACCATGCGTAGTGGTGTAAATTTTGGCATTTTTCATCCTCAAACACGCCCACCCCCCACCCCCACCCCATAGGCATTATTGGGCGTTATTGTTCAAAAAAAAACCCCACAGTCGTTTTTAAAATCACGCTTTGTGCAAATTTGAAGCGTCAATCACATTTAATCTTCATTTTTTTGGCCAATAGCTTTTTTTGTTGGGTTTTTTATTTTTATTTAATTCTCTCCACTCTTTTAACATAATGACCACATCTCCACTACACCCAGTTAAAAAAACATCCAATAATGTCCCTTGCTGACTGTACTGCCACATGGCGAAAAACGCCCAAGAGTGGGGGCATTATTCACCGTTACCACTACGCATGTTCTAAGAGAGTTTGAATTATTGCAAGTTTGGCTTAATAATATGATGTTTCGGACATAATATCCATTTGAGTGTTAGAAATGATGACGGTTAGTAAATTATGCATTCTTTGATTCCATTAAGCTATTAAAAATGATTTATGTAACTACTATAGTCAAAAGGTGTTCGGAAACAATTTTATTTGGTCAAATTAGAGATTTGTATTTAGTTGTTGGTTAATGCCATTAGAGGGTAAAAATTGTATTATTTTGTTCTCAAAGTCAACTTACCAGGTAACCTTCCATGATAACCCTTTTTATTTTTTTTTACCAGCAATAAAGAACTTTATCAAACGACTAAACAAACAAAACAAAGTACAACCATCCAGCACCAGCATGCTGGATGTATAAAAAGCAGAGGATCAGCAAAAGTCTGCCTCGTACAAGACCACCAATAGCATCCTAGCAAATCACCTAAAACATACCAAACTTTTACATACACAACATTTACCAAGGAAGACTTAAAATACACAACAATGGGGTGTTCGTATGCCCGGCCCAGAGAGAACCATCCATTATTTGTTTGAATTCACCCTTAGTGAATGAATGAATGAAGTAGTCATAACAACACTTATTCGACAATATTGCATCCGGTCTTCGTGTCTCGGCGGGCATAACTTCCCCATTGGTTCCACTGATATTAATTCTAGCACACAAGCAAGCCTGTAATGGGCATCAAGTATGTCTCTTCTGAAAGACTTGTCTGCTCCAGCACCAGTCGTATGTGCCCTGTATTTAAAAAGAACAATATTGGGTTTATATGCCTAAATTGAATAAACAAGAACTCTATTATGACCCATTCTCATACTTTTAAAAGTGTGTGAAGCTTTTAAGTGATATGAAAATAGCTTGCGAAACTCACAAAGCAAGAGTTCCATCCATATCATGGGAAAATAACTTCTCGACCTTCTTTAATTCCATTCTGTAAAAGCTCAACAAGGAATATAAAAAAGAACCATGATAAGCTAATATAGCTTGCATCTAGTGCAAAATTGCCATCCATCCACATTGTTTGAGCTGCAACCACACAAGAAATATTATTATAGGTGTGTCATTGTGTTTTTTTTCCAAATGCATCAAAAATGGTTTTTCAATGCAGGTTATCAAGTAAATTACCATATTACCCTTCTGGCAAATATACTATAAAATAACAGCATAACTTACCTGATAATTACGTCCGTGTTGGTGCTGCGCAACTGGGAAAGAGTGGCTACTTCTCTAAGTACCTCAAGATAATGGCAAATGAAGAATAAATGCATTTTTTATCCAATTTTATACTTTATTTCAGCAAATTGCACAAAGGCGGGTGGGGTGTATTTGAAATTGCTTGAATTATATTGATTATAAGACCAAAATCAGCTCAGCAAAGCTCTTTTGGAATTGTTAATCTCATTGTTTTTTAATGAAAAAAGCTAAAAAAACCCAAACCAACTAAAAAGGCACTAATTTTCAAGGAAAATTACCTGTTTATTTTTTACATCGACTTGCTTTAAACCAATCTTTCATCATTTTTTCCTCCGTCTTTCAATCGATTTCAACCTCCGCCTCCTTCCTGCAGTACTCTGCCGCCGTCTTCGCTGCACAGGCATTGATTATCTAATACAATGGGTTTCTTTCTCTTCAATGGTAATTAAAAACTATATCTCCTCCTACTTGTTGATTTGAGGCGGGTCAGGAAGAAACCAAGGCTGCAGATGCAAGTGGCGGTGTTTTAAATGTACAGTCAAAGAACTCCAACCAACTAAAACCTAATTAAGCATTCCCCTTTATAAAGCCTTACTAAGCAAATAAAATATTACACATTTGCTCTAAAAACACCGCTGATTAAGAGGTCTAGAAAAGCAAATGTACATGTTTGTCCGCTCTTTGAGTTCTGACACCATCTCCATAGCTCGAATCTTCATCTCTTCAACCTGTTTAGCACGTAAAAGAAAATAAATGAGTTTATACCTCGTCACATCAAGAGCAACGAATGGAATCCGTCTTTCAGCCACATATCGAGCTTACCCATCTAAACCGTTACCCAAACTGAACCATGTAGCCACATATTGTAGCTTCATAATCAGCCTAAGCACCAGCAATGTCGACCCACTTGTGAGAAAAACAAACCATTTTGAATAAACACATTACACTTTTTTTACTCCAAAACACAATTTAAATAGCAAACCATAATTACCAGGGTCAATTGCATTTTCTTTTAAGCCAAAACAGTTTTCCTAGTGGTTTTAATGTTCAAACCCGATCAAAATGCATCTAACATGGTGTCCTAAAAATATAATTTTCTTAATAATTAGTGTGTTCAATGCGACTACAAAAGGTAATATTGGAGATTTCATGCACTATTAGCACAATTTAGGGGACTTTCGACACATTTGACCCATTTTGCTTTTGAGTTAATATTTTGAAATTGATAGTTTGATCAGATAAAATAGAATAGTTACCCAAATCGACCAAAAATCAGTAAGAGGGCAGAAACTACTATCTCTAATTAAAACAAATAAGAATGTATAATTCAAGCTAAACTTCTGCAATCTTGCCTTTTGCTCTTCAACCAGCCATAAGACACTCTCATCAGCTTTCTCTCCTCTATAGAAGCCGTATGCAAAGAATTGTTTTACATGTCATTCTACATTTCCAAAAGATGTTGTGAATCACATAATATGATAATAACAAAAAAACAAGTTTTTTTATTAAAAGATTGCATTTAATAATCACCTTTTTGTTTTTCCTCATCTTGTTTTTGTTTCTCGCGTTCTGTTAGGGCTTCTCTATAAGAATGCCAAACAATCACTTACAATAAACGATTGTACCTTTCTGATTGGTCAACATATTTTCTATGCACCGTTCATACTCTTCTGTATACTCTCTCTCGAGTACCTCGCACGTGCTTCTCAAGTCAGCCGAGGACATCCTAGCAATTTGATTTGACTTTCAGGTTGATTTTGACTTTGTTCTGATTTTCGTGCAGTAACAATCGCAACCTCAGCCAAAACGGCAGAAGAATCCAACCCAACCGTTTTTGCCAGGCATGATTCATCCCGGGCAGTAGTTCCACCAATCGAGGAACAACTCCTATGTTAACAATCAAGACTCTCACTTGTTTATTCGCGCATACGGATTTGAGTAGCTCGGTGTCGTTTATCTCTAACCAATCATTAAACTGTGGCTGGACATATCATCATCACTAATCAACCCGTGTCTTGTTCATCCTGAGATTGTAAATCCACTCATCAGTTGAAAAGAAAATATAATCTGCTAAATTCATATTCATATCATAGTACAATACCTGTACAACCCTTGAAGTATTCACATTGTCCTGATACACAAATGCAACTTCCTGCAAACAACAAAGACACATCCCACCTTTAGGTCTAGATAAAGGCTAAAACTGATAAAATCTGGAATAATTCCTAATATGCAGCAATGGCCTACTACATGAGTCTAAAAAGATAACAAATAATAGTCATATTTTCATATAATTTTGTCTTTTGTATTGAACAATAGAAGGCCTCTGTATTGAACAATAAAAGCCCTCCATGTCCACAACAATGCTAAATAATCACGATTATAGTAACGAAATATCAAAACCAGTATCACTAAATAATCACGATTAATCAACATAATCAGAACATGACATGATATCCTACACATAATATCAACACAATCCAACTCTGAAACACATCTAAAACAATACCTCTCCATTCGTAAACAGCACAAGATAAGATTCTAACTGAAATACAACACGAATTCAGCATATGCAGAACCCTAGCTCTATCAATTTCAGTACAAACATAAGCTAGCAAATAAAGCAGGGGCGGACCTTAAGTGTAAAGAGCCGTAGCACGGGCTACGGCTCAACTTTTTATCGGTAGTGTAATTTTTTTTTCGGTTTTTATATCAAGGATACCCCTGAACAACTACGAGGACACCCCTAAAAAAAGTTTGTAAGCCCAAATTGCAGTTTATAAACTTAGTTCCTACTTCTTAGCCCAACCCAAATCAATAATTAGTTATAAGATTATTACAACTTATAAACCTTATATTATTAAAGCCCAAATCAATTGAAGATTGTAAATAATAAGCCCAATTGCCCAAAGCCAGTTATATGTTAGCCCAAAATTATAAAATACGCCCTTTAATCTGAAGTTTTAATGCACGACACAAGTGAAAGATTAAGGATACCAAACGTCGATCATCACCAAACGTCTAAACTCTGCTATGGTTTGTGCGGTCGATCATCACGCAATCGAATGGTCCCGGAATTTTTGAACAATGCTATGGTTTGTGCGGTCGAAAAGGAATTTTTACGTGAAGTAAAAGACAACGATTTAATGGAACGATTTCAAGCTATGAAAAAATGAGAGGACAAATCTAGTAGGTATTTGTTTTACTTTATTTATTTATTGTCGTTTTTTTAATATTGTATGATTGCACGGTGAAAAAAAATTAGGATACCCCTGAGTTAATGTTCTAGTTCCGCCACTGAAATAAAGGATATTGAATAGAACCTGGATCTTGGCTTTGACATTGTCGATGGTGTCGCTACTCTTGACTTCGAGAGTTATGGTTTTACCGGTTAGGGTTTTGATGAAAATCTGCATATTTGTGTGTGTATAATAATCAAAATACACAAAATCACAAATGGGTAATGAAAATATCACACAAAAGTTTTCAATTCCAAAAATTCCTAAAACAGGGTTCCTGAAAAAGATCTACTTTCTTGAAAATCACAGACGCGTTTTTAGGGTTTACGGTTCGGTTTAAACTACGATTTCATAACATAAATAACCAAAACACATAAAAACCCAAATGGGTATTGAAACAACCACAAAAACAAGCATATTTACCTTGAACTTAACATCCGGATCCGAAACGGGTTTAAGATTTCAGATGAGATATAATCAATAGCATCAACAGCAGGAGCAACAACAGCAGGATCCAAAGGGAGTTTGTTCTCTCTCCAAACCCAAATCTATTCCAGATCTAGCATCTAATTTTCATACTACAATGAATCGATTTTGCAAATTAGGGTTTCTCACAAGATGAAAGAGAACTCGGAGGTGAGAGAAATGAGAGCAGGAATGTGAAGATGGAAATAGTGGATATGCTTTTACGGTGTGTTCCCGAGTTAAAAATCCCTCCCCTCCCCTCCATGTTTTTCCAAATTGGAAAGACTATTTTCAGGCAAAAAAACCCCCATTTTCTCTCCCCTCCCCTCTCCTCCCCCTGTTAAGTGGATCTCTGGAACACAGCCTTAGGTTTTGATGATAGTGAGCGGGAATTCAAAATTTGATTGAGATTTGGCCGCCCAAAAAGGGAAGGGTATTGTTGGAAAGCTAATGAATATTGTGCTTTAAAGGGGTTGTACATTATGCTTTAGGGGTGTTTTAAGGACCTTAAGAAGTCCTTTGGATATGCTTATTAATATAGTATATATATATATATATATATATATATATATATAATTTGTGCATTCTGTGATTCTGTGCTTTTTATAATAAGTGTATAATATATGTATATTCTATGAGATATGAGCCGAGACCACGGTTCCGACTCGGTCTCGACTCGAGACCTGCTGGCCCGCAACATAAGTGGGTCGCACACCCACACCACCTGGCCCAAGCCTCCTCTTAAGCCCAACAAAAACCCATTAGGGTGCACCGACCTAGATCAGGAATAAAACCCCCACATAAGCCGACATTTCCTATTTTGGGCACTCAATCATTAGCTCAAATCCCCAAACATTCCCTCTCACTCACTCCCACACTCTCCTACCTCCTCTCACTAAAACCCTAGCCACACCATTCTCCTCCCTCTCGGATCCAACCGGTAGCATTGAAGGTCCTCGGATCGGTTCGTGTCATTCACTCAAGAACTTCCTTTCGACATTCTTACTTACCTTTACAGTCTCGGTCTTTAATCGGTTAGTGTCTTTTCGTTTGTAGATGAAAATATTAAATGTGGTTGCTTGATGACTATATGCATGTTGAAAGTGTTCATCTTGAATGGTTGATGATGTGCAAATTTCTTATATGTTCAGTCATGTTCTTCATTATTGGGAGATGCAAAATGATTGATGTTTTGGATAAGAGTAGCTTAATATATTCATAACTAGTTCATTCATGATGGAAAATGTTGTGTTGCAAGGTCATATGTTTAGGTGATAGAAGGCCAGTTATAATTCATAGTTGTTCACCTAAATGGATGTAAGATGGGATGGTTGGAGTTCATTTGTGTAAGAACTAGAAAATCCTAATGATGAATCGTATAAACATGTGATGAATATGTGTTGAATGTGTTTTGAATATTTGAAATGGTTGGGTTTTGATCTGTTTTGATTAGTGTTGAATATTGGAAACATGTTAGTGCAATTTGATTGGTCAGTACATGAAATCATGATTATGCAATTCTATTGGATAGTACAAAATGCTGGCAGATGTTCTAGAAGGATCCTTTCATCAGATGTGCGAGTCGAGACCCCCGGTTGCGACTCGAGACCATCTAAGTGGCAACTCGAGACTAGCCAGCACACCTCAAGGATTCGAGACCTATGGGGTTGCGACTCGAGATCTCATTATCTCAACCCGAGACCAGCAGCCAAATTACAGGGACTCGAGACTGGCACGATCTCGAGTCGAGACCTTCTGATCCATACTCGAGACTGGAGTCGAGACCTACATGGTTTCGAGTTGATCATGCGCTATTCGAGACCCTCTGGTTGCGGCTCGAGACCTCGTGCTCTTGAGTCGAGACCACCTAGTCTCGACTGGGCCGCTTGACTCAGTTATTGGGCCACAATGTATGTTGACATGTTTGGGCTGTGTGTTTAACTGGACTATGTGCTAACTGTTGTTTAAATGTTAGGATATGCCCAATAACTTAATGGATAATTGAATGCTGTACATGCCATGTGTTAGATGCATGTAAGATATACGTGATTTGTTTGTACCCAAGCCTGATCCATACTGGTAACCATGTTAGGACGTGGTAACCAGCATGCGTGACCAAGTAAACTAATCTACCGAGCAACCTAAGGTGAGTTCACAACTTTTAAAGCATGCGTTCCCGGTGGTTGGGAAACGGAACTTAAAACAACGCTATCCCCCTTGTGAGGGATACAAACCTACTTTTCTCCCCTTATGCGGGACCCTTAGTTAATTACTATTTATATTGGTTGCAACGAGCAATACTAAACAAAACTCTATCACTCAAGTCCCTACTTAATAATATCGATTAGTCGCTGGGGCCTGGCGAACGGGTTATTAGTTGATAGCGCTATTTAGGTCTCACCAGCCTCACACCGTGCCCGTGTATGGGATCAGGAGTGAACTAATAGACTCTAGCAAACCGTCAATGATGATAGACATTGACAAACGGGGCACTCTACGAAAACGTACGGTAGCAAGTATTCGGTATTGTACAGTTTAGTAACTTACTTATGGGGTAGCTCCCTATAGCATGGTATAAATGAGTAAATTAACTGTTGAAACAAGTTTTTGGAATTAAAAATTGGACAAACTCGTGAACTCGCCAACATTATGTTGATACCCTACTGCATGCTTTGCAGGTACCCAGTGACTCAGGAGCTAGCAGCTTGGGGGATGTGTAGTGGTCGTCCTAACCCGTGTGTTGGGTTCTATAATAAACTTAAACTATGAACTTTGTTTGAACTATTTTGCCTATGCTTCCGCTACTTACTTAACTATTATTTGAACTTAAAACTTTTGAACATTAACTATGGTATTTACTAACTCTTATGGTTGGTGAATTTTCTTATCATTAATTAAATGCTCGGTATAATTGGTGGCTGGATCCTGGTCAGTCACACGCCTTGCGGTAGTACTCCGCATGTGGGTTTTGAGGGTGTGACAAAATATCTTTCCCTTTTCAACTTCATCCCTTATGTAGTTGAAACTCCGCTCAATGTGCTTAGTCTTTTGATGTGCACGAGGTTCCTTGATTTGAGCAATCTCACCATCGTTATCACAAAGATCTCTAGGGGTCCTGAATGGTAGGGATTACCCCTAGATCGGCAATAATTCAAGTGGCAGATCCATATGAATTATGTCAATCAATGAAGCGGCGATGTATTCTGATTATGTAGTGGAAAATGCTACCCTGATTGTGATCGGGAACCATCTCGATCAGTTTGGAAACTCGTATCCATGTAACCCTTTACAACGAATTCCGAAACTCGCATCCCTGTAATCCTTTAGAACGAGTTCTTCTTCACCAGATCCATATATTAGAAATATATCCTTAGTCCTTCTAAGGTATTTCAATATATATTTTTAACAGTCACCCAATGACCGTTACTCGCTGGTATCTTCTCGTCATGCTTAAAGTGCATGGCATGTCCGGTCTAGTGCATATCATTACATACATAATGGATCCTATAGCTGACGCATATTTTCACACCCCCAAAACACCACATGCGGGAACCCCCGCGAGACGTGTGACGTACTAGGATCTAGCCACCAATCACATTGAACTCATACATGATTTAAATAAAAACTTTCATTTATTAAGATAAAGTATTACATTACATAAAGTATAACTCATCGTATTCAGCGGAAGCATAAATCATTTGTTAAGTGTTACATAAACGGTATGTACAAAAACCATTAGACTTGTCTCGTGATTCCATGCATTACGACCCATGACCACTCCAGCATCCCAGATAGCAAGTTCCACATCCACACATACCTATAACCTGCGAGCATGCACACAAGTGTATCAGACAACGCTGGTGAGTTCATAGTTTTACAAAAACGTTAGTTACCAAGTGTTTAATTATGTTCATTGATTACAATGTTGATAATACCTCGAATACAAGACGGCTCCTGATTTATTTTGCCCGTTCCCCAATGCTCCTATCAAAGCATTGGGTATGACTGAGTCATTAGTTCACACCCGTCCTCTCAGGTACGGGGTGAGGGTGCCAAACCTAGATAGCGCTACCAACTAATACTCCGTTACCTCTCAGGTAACAAACAAGATGGGACTTAAAGGTGATAGGATGAGTATATTATCCAACATTCCAGATTTTACCCATAAGACGTATTCCTCTCAGGAATACCCAAATGATTTACCCAAACACCCATCCTTCTCAAGGATACCCAATGACTGTCCCACCCACCGGGACGCATGCTCAAGAGAAATGAACTCACCTTTGATTTTGCTCGGTATGTTAATTTACCCGTCCAAGTTGGTCAACCCAAACCCTATCGTGGTTATCAATCAACATCAGTTACATAATCACACAAGTCACATAACAGACAGGTTTGTTATTCACACAAGTCACACCAGGTGTCTCATTCTTAGTATCATGCAGCAATAGTTTTCATAAGTACAAACATTCTTTATAAAACGTATCTTAGACTGTTCTGTTGGTTTACACAGTTATGGCATCTCCATGAAGAACCTATTCTTCGTGGAATGCTCTTATGGTGAAGGACCATATGGCGAAGGACTATCTTTCGTCGCGTTGGGGTTTGACGAAAAAGTCCAGTGGTTCGTCAGGGAATAGTCGACGAAGAACCATATCCTTCGTCGAACTCAGTTCTTCGTGGGGGAGGTCCTTCGTCACCCCCTCGTCTGACAGTTACCATTATGTGATTAACGCTAACAGTTTGACAGTTTCCTAATTCAGATCAAACAATACTTTTCAATCATGAACATATACCCTAATCATGAATTATCGTCAATCCTTTATAACATAACAGTTTCGTGAAACACCATTCATCATTGAAACAGTAGCAACCCAATCATCAATATTATGCAACCCTAGTTATCGGCTAGCAACAATTAGCACCATAATATCACCATCAAGTAAATGTCCTAAATCATAACCATATGCGATCAGGATTACTAACGTATATACCCAATACTCAGATCAGCTCAACAAAGATACGTGGTTTTATTGCTAATTCTTATTAACACACAATCCTAATTCATCCGTTCATCAGACTAGCACAAAATCAACGACATGCTTTCTTGATTTAAACAACATAAACCCTAGATAACATCAACAGTAATCGTTAATCGGAATGGGTGAATATCATATTATGATCGGTCCAATAATAAACAATCAAAACATTTTCATTCTTTCAATATTAAAAGGATTCGGTCACAAGGCTCAATAAATCTGACATACAATTAATGAAGAGGTGATTATTTTCAACGGCCCAATTAGATTCATCTGTCATTTGATATCACATGTTATTTCATTACATTTGAAAGATTATTGAGTATATATGTAGTCCAATAGATAATTCATTTAGTGGGAATCAATTGGAAGTGCAATCATTTAGTGGGAATCAAGTGGGAATCACGTGAAACATATCGGCCCAATGATGGGTGAATATCATATTACGCATGTCATCAAACTATATCATATTCATGAACCCTAATCACCCTAACCAATCGGTTAAAACCATCTGAATCTCATAGTCATCAAATATCTATTATCAAGTTAAAATCATCGATTATCATACAAATAACTAACCACCAAGAACCCTACTACCATGCAAATAATTAACACACATAACATCATATACGAGCATAATCCATAACAACAATCATGTATCGATAAAACTATGCATAACAAGGGGATTTGATTTGCAATATAGTGAGATTATACTAACCGAAGGAATCAAGATACTAGAGGAACTCAAAGGAAAAGCTTCACGAGGGAGGGGTGTTGCCGTCGGGTTCAAGGAGGAGCTCTAGGGTTACTATGTTTTCAAGTCAGAATTTACGTATTCCCTTTCTAGCAATATACGAAACCCATGAAGGGTGAGTTCATGTGACTCGGGCCGGACTCATGTGTGGGCCGAGGTAACTTAGAAAATTAAGGTGTGTGTGTGTAGCCCACCTATATGTGCGGCCCAAACTTAACCATTTGACACAATAGAAAAACCCACTACACACGCCATCATACTCAAATACGTTTTACATTTAACAAGTTTATCAAAGAACGTGAAAGAGAAGTTATGAGAAATCGGAATCACAAGACTGAAAGACACTAACCTTGAAAGTTCGGGTTGTCACATCATCCCCAACTTGAAAGAAATTTCGTCCCAAAATTTGACAAGTAATCCAAAACGGCAAGGTGTTAAATCAGGATGACTGTGGATTTTCCGTAGGTGCCACATCATCCCCAACTTTAAAGGGAATTTCGCCCCGAAATTCGCCAGTGTCATCAGGAGTTGCTTCAACTGTTTGAACAATCGAGGATACTAGAGCTTCGTCTGATCTTTGCGCTCCTACGTGAACTTCGGTCCACATCTTGAGTTCCAACGAACTTTCGCGATTGGAATCCGACTGTGTTAACACATCTTGACTTCTTGGTTCATGATTTCAATAGATGCCTTGACAACTGCAATTTGTTGTTAACCTTAGGCGCTAGTAGGGGCATCACAAGTGTTTCATCGAACAACACTTCTTTAGATTCGAGATATAAATGACATGGTGAACATTACTCGATTCGTCAGGTAACTCGAGTTTGTAGGCCACTTTACCGATTCTCTCCAGAGTTTAGAATGGTCCAACGTAATGTAAATTAAGCTTGTCTCGCTTCCCTAAAGCGTACCACACCGTTCCACGTCGAAACTTTCAACATAACACGATCGCCTACAGCGAACTCCAACGGTTTCTTACGCTTGTCAGTTTTTCTGACGGTCATGCGTTGCCGCCAAACGATTCCGGATCCAAACAATCTTCTCAGAGATTTTAGTATAAGTCCTGGACCTGTGATTAGAATGCCACCCACCTTAGTCCGACAAGGAGATAGGCATTATCGTCAGTGCAATACCTCAAACAGAGCTGTCTGAATACTAGAGTGGTAACTGCTGCAGTAGACTCAACCAAAGATAAGTGTCCTTCCAGTTTACTAAAGTCTATCACACACATGCTCACAGCATGTCTTTGAGTGTCAGGCTGGTTTGTTTGCTCTGACCGTTTGTCCAATGGCGATAAGTAATGCTCTTGTCCATACGTGAGCCAAGGGTGTTATGTATTGCCCGGCTTAAATCAGGTATAGATCAAAATCAGAGGTAATTACCCATAGGATACGAAAACTTGTCAATTCTCCCTGATTGCAAGATAGTGTACTGTTTACATGAGACATTCAGCGATCACCCAGGTGATATTGTTTCCGTTCTGAGTTTTAGGTAGACCAGTGACAAACACCATGGTTGTCTGTTCCAATCTCCAAATAGGTGTTTCTGATTACTTACACAAACCAGAAGGTTTCTGATGTTCCACCTTGACTTTCGCACAAGTCAAACGTCATTCACATGCTTCGCTGTGTAGGCCTTCAAGCCCAGTCGCCAGTACAAGATCCTTAGATCCTAATATATTCCATCAGAATCCAGATGACTAGAATATTGAGGCTGGTGTGCTTCACTCAACACAAGTTCCCTTGGATTGCTGTATAGTGGAATCCATATTCGTTCCATGAAGTAGCAATTTCATCCAACTTGCCAAAAATTACTTCTCCATACCCCGCATGGACCCAACTTGAAAATTCTCTTCCTTCAGTGCTTCGGTTTGAGCAGGGTAAATCTGATCAGGTTGGTTAGAGTCGATGGTGTGCTGCAAGGCTTGTACACGTCTAGGTTTCACAGTCGAAATCATTCAAAGGTTCCATCCAGCGATGTCATTACATATTTTAGCTCTTTCGAAACAACGGTGCACGGGAGGCCCTTGTGATCGGTCTAAGTAGTGCATTTGGTACCGTCCAAGTGATGCCTCCAACTTAAATCCAAGACCATGGTTTCCACCCCCAGGTTTCTCGTGTTGCATCGGCGTGTAACTGGGACTCTGATTCAAACCATCATGGTATACCACTAAATCACCCGTACCCTTGGGTAAAGACGATGCTCAGTGCATTGTAGTATTGGGTCTCAAAAGCTGAAAAGATGCTCTCCTATTTTGTTTCCCACGAATGCACAGCACCCTGTTGTGCTATAGAGATTAAAGCTGCGCGATCTTCGAAAATTCCATGATGTATCTGCGATAGTATCTAGCTTGTGACAATCCGAATTCTTGAGGTTTGTGTCGTTTAACCCCGTAATCTTAACTCCTCATTATTCCTATACAATGTTTATTGTTTAGATAAGTTTTGCTTTATGTTATGCTATTATATCATGTTAAATCTAAACGCATGTTATAATCCCGTTAAGCATTACGTTGTATATCTGGGCCGCAAGTATGTTGGGCCACACCTCTCTTAGGTTGATCCCTGCCGTGTATTTTGAGCCCAATTATGGCAGCCTTGCTACCCTTGCGGCAGCCCAATGATGTGGGCTTAAGCCCATTTTGGCCATACAACCAAACGTCCCAAACCTTTTCATCATATAGGGTACGTATTAGTTTTATTTCATATCACAACTTAAAACAAACCCTACTCCTCTCAATTGTTTTGTGACAACAGACGATTCCCTCCCCTTCGAATTGATTATTGTGGTATGTATAGTATTAAAGATTTTAACCTCGCTGACTAGTAGTGATTGCATGAGAATCTCTTTTGATTAGTATTGATTGTATGCAAGGTGTATTGGTATGTATGCATGAAATTAGATGTTGTGGATGCGTGGGTATGGGTAGGTTAAGCATGATCCTAGGATGAATACATGAATTGTATTATATTTGGGCATATGTCTTTGTGATATTTGGATTCATAATTAAATTGATGTAACAGTAACGGTCCAATAGGGATTGCATGTAATGGTTTCATAAAGGGGATACTCTTGTATAAGGGAATTAGCGGCCATGTGGGTGTGTTTGTAGTCTTCATCTAATCAAATCATGTGCACCTTTTAATGATGTTGTCAGTATAGTCAAGAGTAGTATAGGATCTAAATTGTAATGTAATGTAAGTAAGTCATAATTTAATATTGGTGCTATATTTGAGTGTCATGTTTTGAAATCAGTTGATAAGTATTGAGAATGGAAGGTTTGAAATTATATTAAAAGTGGAAGATGGCTGAACTTAGAAATTAAGTGGGCCGCACATGATTGCTTATTTTGTTCCAAACAAAATAAAAGAGAACATAGTCTGATTTCATAGTTATATGGGCCGATAACATGTGATTTGGACTTGGGCCAAGATGACTTGTGTAATCTGAAATGGATGATATGTGGGTTGTGTTGTCAGAATATTAATTGTTATAGGTTCGGATATAGCTATTTATTTTTGAAGGTGGTTGGTATAAACTGAAGTCTAAATGACCATATATATTGGGGTCTCAATGGCCGAATATGTGAAGTTTAGTGAATCCACATATGGTGATTTGAAATGGCCCATAAATGTTGCTTAATACTGGAAATGTGTTAAACAACCATCCTACAAAAGGAACTGATAATTAGGATTTAGAAGTTATGGAAATAATTGAGTAATGGGCCTAGGGGAATTATTTGGGCCATTCAATGAACGGCTGGGCCGCGGGTTAAACATGGGCCGCACAGGTTGTTGTTGTGACAACCCTCATTAAACCATGTATCCGTACAATTAACTAATATTAATTAAGTGCTTAATCACTGTGCTGAATTACTTAACTGCTTTCTGATTACTGCGTCATACTTACATGTGCTTTTTAACATACTAGTATTGTGCATAAAATTGACTAAATGGTCCTGAGTGCTTTCCTAAGTGTTGGGAATTAAAAGTGTTACAAAAAGATACATAAAGAACACTATACGGAATAACTTAGCACTTTAACGGAACGGTATCTAACCGAACAACCGGACATTACCCGGAACACTAAAATATTGCAAGAAGCATTGTTTTTATTTTTCTGAGCTAGTATTGGTTCCCGAATACTTAAATATACTACATAAAGCATGTAACACATTAAACATTAGATATTACCTTAAACCTTCCACTAAATCACCTACTTACCCAACAATTTACATTTACCCCCCCTATGGTGATTCACGGTTTACTAGTGTGGCCCCACACTAAGATTACTTCCAAATCTTACTAAATCTTCCTAATATCTTCCATAATCTCTTCTTGGGAATAGGTAGATTGTGTTTGTACTCTTGAAGACACATTACCCATTGGATACAAGAATTTAAGGGTTATAAGTAACTAGTTCAACTCATCATCTTCACCACCATTTTTCTTCTCCCTCTCCACATAAAAGCTCGGCCGAACTACCTCCTCACACCCTCACCATTTTCGGTTTTCATTCATTAAATCTAAGGCCATCCTAAGGTGCACAAAGGTGATTAACGAAGCTCGGTGCTCACGGAACTTGAAGGACCACCTTCGTTTGCTATTATCCTCCACATTTTCACTAGTGTTCTTCCCTAGCTTTAAGCTAGTTGTAAGCTTCTTGAACACTCTTGATACTTCATGTTTTAGGTGGTTAAAAGATATATCTTGATGAAATCATTTGAACACTAAAGATCATACACATAAGTCTTGAACATAAAGCTTTACATAATATGAAAAATGGATGAAACATAATGAAATATTACTAGAATGATATTGTCTTGGTTATGTTGATGATTGATTGGTGATTTCTTTGTAGTATGATGACAGTCATCATATGAAACTTGTTAAATTATGATTGAAAACATGAGTTAACAAGTTAGGAGGTGATTAGGGGTTTACATAAAAAGATCACCTTCATATTTAGACATGAACTTGATAACAAAGAAGATGTCTTGAAATATAAGTAAACAAAGTGAGTTGGTGATCATGTAGATCTGAGATTTACAAATGACTTTCTAAAGAAAACAAAGTTTAAAAAGACGGTTTTTGAAAGATCATGATTCTTACATATACTTACACTATTTTTTGGAAATAAAATAAGTATATGGATGCTAGTAAACATGAAGATGTTGAAAATAAATATTTTTGTAAAATGAGTTCACAAGTTGTGAACATCTAGAAATCCCGAGAATGAGATTTTAACAAAAGTAAATACACTTTAGAGGGTAACTAAACCCACTAAACACTTCACTAAGTTACTACGCGTTTTTATAAAACATCAAGTTCATGTTGTATATTAAATAGGAATAGTTTTGCACTTGGTAAGTGTAATATTGTTAGTGACTTGTTGTTGATTGATTTGAATGATTTTTCGAAAAGAAAATGATATGCTTGTTAGCATGGACACCTCCATTTACAAAGGAAACTATGGCGAAATTTTCTAAAAATTCCAACACTTAGAAATTATTTTTCTAACAAGTGTTTACAAATATGTTTTAACTTTGTTTTTCAAAATAAACTTCGCCATGAGTTTGTTACAAAAATACAAAGTATCGGAGGTTGATTTTTACAAGTAAAATGGATAAATATATATTTAGAATATATATTTTATACTAGAACACTTGTGTGGATATTTGTTTATTTTGTGAGATAGTTATATTATTTTAGGGTAAAATAATATAACTTAACAAAATACCTTGACATTAGAATTGTGTGGTACGTGATAGAAGTAATGAGTAGATAAACCGTACGTAGGATACGTGTTATGCATGCCCGTGAAACTAATTTTTATCTGTACCATGTTAGGACGTGCTTAATTCCTGATTGTTAGAGTAACTAATCTAACCGAGCAAACCAAGGTGAGTTCACACTTTCTACAAGGCATTCCCGGTGGTTTGGGAATGGGTTAAAGAATTAAAACGAAACCTACATATCCTCCTTGGGTAGGATATGTACCGCCATCCTCCTTAGGTAGGATGCCAATGTTAATCCTGCGTATTCTCCTTGGGTAGAATACGTTCGTTCGTCCTCCTTGGGTAGGACAACAACCTTCAACTTACTAGACAAATCTCTATTATAAGTCCCTCATTTTATATCGACTTAATCGCCGAGGCCAATGGCGAGCGGGTCATTAGTTAATAGTGCTATTAGGTTTGACAAACCTCACACCGTGCCAGTCGGACAGGCGTGTACTAATGGACTATGGCAAACTATCAATGATGATAGACATTGACGTAGGGCACAACTTACTTTCGTTAGTAGTCGATATGGTAACGGTCTAGTGGTTCACTTGGGAAGCCCCCACTGGTTATGGTTTGGGAAAGAAGGAACTGGTAAATAATATTTTCAACTATGGGGTAACCCCCACGGCAAGTAAGCCAGCAAACTTGAAAACTATGTTTTTGAAACAACTTAAAACGAACACCCAACCATGAACTCACTCAACTTTGTTGTTGACTCCTTGTTACATGCCTTGCAGGTCGTTAGATGCTTATGGAGCTTGCACGAGGAGGAGGTCGTTGTGGGATATGGACTGTTATATCCCGTACTTAACATTTGAACTTTAAACTATATTTTGGTTATTTAAACATTACTACGCTTCCGCAGATTGCTTAAACATGTTAGGTTTCTTTTGAACACCAATTATATTGGGTTGGTTTTATTTACTTAATTGCATAGTTCAATATGATTGGTGGCTTGATCCTAGTCATGTCACGCCTCCATGCGGTGATACTCCGCTTGTGGATTTTGGGGGTGTGACAGATTGGTATCAGAGCCATTGGTTATAGTGAACTTGGTTTTAAAACGGGAAAAGCTTTTTGACAAAACCAGACTACAACCTGTACAGTGCTCAATGATCCACAACGACGCTTCGCTCCACGTGCAAGACTCGACACAATAGGTGGTATGATTTATGTTTATATTTTCTGTTTGATAGTTCACATAGTGCATTAGTTAACGTGATAACTGCTATTTGAACCATGTGTGCTTACTCTCTTCTGTCGTCCCACGCTTACACACTTTCGCGACACTTTTCTCATTTACGTTGCTTCGTTGTGAAGATCATGAGTGGACGTTTGAACTTGACTCAAGCCCAGCTGACGGCTCTGATTAACGAACGAGTGGCTGAGGCACTCGCAGCTGTCCCTGCAGGAGGTATAACCTGCCATGTCAACCTATCTTAGGACGTTTAGATCCTACCCTTGTGAACCAACTCTTGTGCTTAACCTTATCTTTTATTCTCGCGCCACAGGTCAACCTGCTCCGCCTCCCGTATGTACGTTCAAAACATTCATGGATTGCCGACCTAGTACTTTCAGCGGCACAGAAGGAGCTGTAGGCCTTCTTCACTGGTTCGAGAAGATTGAGTCTGTTTTTGAGATGTGCGAATGCCCTGAAAATCGTAGGGTGAAATTTGCTACCGGAACACTCGAGGGTGCTGCGTTAACATGGTGGAAAGCACAGGTTCAACTGCTAGGGCTAGCGGTTGCTAATGCCACCCCATGGAGTGACTTCAAAGATTTGATCAAGGAAGAGTACTGTAGTTGTGACGATATCCACAAGCTAGAGGTGGAATTTTTCAATTTGAAGATGACGGGGTTTGAAATCGAGGCATACACAAAGAGATCGAACGAATTAGCTATCTTGTGTCCTACTATGGTGGATCCTCCTATCATGCGTATCGAGCTGTACCTTAAGGGTTTGGTGCCAGAAATTCAGAGCCACATGACCTCAGCTAATCTTGGCACCATTCAGCAAATCATCCGGTTGGCTCATCATCTTACTGATCAGGCAGTTGAGCAGAACAAGCTGCCCAAGCGCATTAGCGCTGCTACTACTGATGCTTCCAGTGATAACAAGCGTAAGTGGGATGGAAATTCGGGCAAGGGTTCTACTTTAGTTCAGTCTCAGTCCCAGCAGTGAAAGACTGATGACTACCAGAGTCCTGGTCAGCAATCTTTTGGTAGTCAAGGACAGGATGGATACCGAGGGAACCACCCCAAGTGCAACCAGTGTAACAAGCATCATAGCAGGCAGTGCCACAAGGGTCGTTGTCTGAGGTGTAACAAGTTTGGTCATGAAGCGAAGGATTGCAGGAGCTCACGTCCTGCGAACCAGAATCGCCAACAACAAGCTCCACAGAACCACCAGCAGCAGCAATAGCAGGGCAATAAAGGATGCTTTCAGTGTGGTGCTGAAGGCCACTTCAAGAGAAACTGCCCCCAGTTAAACCAGAAACAGAACAACAACAACAATCAGGGGAACAGAAACTATAATGGGGGAACAATGATGGCAATGGTGCCAGGGGACGTGCGTTCGTGATTGGTCAGGGTGATGCAAGGAACAATCCTAACGTGGTGATGGGTAAGTTTCTTCTGGATGACTTCTTTGTTACTGTTTCATTTGATTCGGGTGCCGATACTAGTTATGTGTCCTTAAAAGTTAGCCAAATGCTTAAACGCACTCCAACACTGTTGACCACCAAACATACGGTAGAACTAGCAAACGGTAAAAGTTTAGAGGCCACACACATAGTTAAGGGTTGTAATCTGGTTCTTGCTGATCAGACCTTTTCTATCGACCTCATTCCTATCGTTCTGGGTAGTTTCGACGTTGTTATTGGGATGGATTGGTTATCTCATCAGCAAGCGGAAATTCTTTGCAACGAGAAGATTTTCCGCATCCCTCGTTCTGGTGAAGAACCCCTCGTGATTCGTGGCGACAAGAGTGGTGCTGTTGCGGGCATCATCTCTTTCCTTAAGGCCCAGAAGTGGTTGCGAAAGGGCCACACTGCTATCCTAGCCCTCGTTTCTGATACATCTTTGAAGGAAAAGAGAAGACATTCCTATTGTGCGCGACTTTCCTGAGGTATTTCCTGAGGAATTACCTGGTCTTCCACCTCATCGACAAGTCGAGTTTCAAATCGAGCTAACTCCTAGAGCAGCGCCCATAGCTCGAGCACCTTATCGTCTAGCACCATAAGAACTTGAAGAACTGTCCACGCAACTACAAGAACTCTTGGAAAAGGGTTTCATACGTCCTAGCTCTTCTCCTTGGGGAGCTCCAGTGTTATTTGTAAAGAAGAAAGACGGTACCTTCAGAATGTGTATTGACTACCGCGAACTCAACAAGGTGACCGTGAAGAATCGTTATCCTCTTCCATGCATTGATGATTTATTCGACCAGTTGTAAGGGTCGAGTTTCTATTCCAAGATTGACCTGAGGTCAGGTTACCATCAACTGAGAGTCCGAGACGAGGATATCTCTAAAACAACATTCAGGACTCGTTATGGGCATTACGAGTTTCTGGTTATGCCTTTCAGATTGACGAATGCACCTGCGGTCTTCATGGATCTCATGAACCGAGTGTGCAAACCTTACCTGGATAAGTTTGTCATAGTTTTCATCGACGATATCCTGATCTATTCAAAGAGTCAGGAAGAACACGAGCAACACCTGAGGCTTATTTTGGAACTTCTTTGAACAGAGCAGTTGTATGCCAAGTTTTCGAAATGTGACTTCTGGCTTCGCGAAGTCCACTTTCTAGGCCATGTGGTAAACAAGGATGGGATTCATGTTAATCCATCCAAGGTTGACTCGATCAAGAACTGGCCTGCACCCCGTACACCAACAGAAATCCATCAATTCTTGGGTTTGGCAGGATATTACAGAAGGTTTATCATGGATTTCTCAAGGATTGTGCAACCTCTCACTTCACTGACTCAGAAGGGTGTCACCTATCGTTGGAGTGATGTACAGGAGTCCGCATTTCAGCACTTAAAAGATAGACTTTGTAGCACGCCTATCCTCTCATTGCCTGAAGGAACAGATGATTTTGTGGTTTATTGCGACGCTTCCATCCAAGGACTTGGTTGCGTGTTGATGCAACGTGACAAGGTCATTGCCTATGCATCACGCCAACTTAAAGTTCACGAAAGGAACTACACTACGCACGACTTGGAATTGGGAGCAGTTGTTTTCGCACTTAAGATATGGAGACATTACCTGTACGGTACCAAGTGCACCATTTATACCGATCACATGAGTCTCGAGCATATCTTCAAGCAAAAGGAGTTAAACATGCGACAACGTCGATGGGTCGAGCTCTTAAATGATTACGAATGTGCGATCAAGTACCATCCGGGCAAAGCTATTGTTGTGGCCGACGCCCTCAGTCGAAAGGATACCACACCTAAGCGTGTGCGTGCGTTATAACTTACCATCTAATCTAGTCTTCCTACTCAGATACGAGATGCTCAGGTTGAAGCATTGAAAGCAGAGAACATCAGGGCTGAGTCCTTACGAGGATCAAGGAAACGGTTAGAACAAAAGGAAGATGGCGCTTACTACGTAACAGGGCGCATCTGGGTTCCACTCTATGGAAACTTACGCGAGCTTGTGATGGATGAAGCACATAAGTCTCGTTATTCAGTACATCCTGGTTCGGATAAGATGTACCACGACCTAAAGACTACGTATTGGTGGCCTAGTATGAAAGCCAACATAGCTACCTACGTAAGTAAATGCTTGACTTGTGCTAGGGTCAAGGTCGAATACCAGAAACCATCAGGTCTACTACAACAACCAGAGATCTCGAAATGGAAATAGGAGCAAATTTCCATGGATTTTGTTACTGGCCTGCCTAGATCTCAACGAGGAAATGATACCATTTGGGTGATCATGGATCGACTGACCA
Organism: Helianthus tuberosus; assembly: GCA_030545235.1. Lineage (NCBI taxonomy): Eukaryota > Viridiplantae > Streptophyta > Magnoliopsida > Asterales > Asteraceae > Helianthus > Helianthus tuberosus. Next base: position 119,467 of record JARYGA010046160.1, read on the forward strand.
AGTCTACACATTTTCTGGCTATCAAGGAAACGGATAAGTTTTCTACTCTAGCAGACGTATACCTAAAGGAAGTAGTATCAAGGCACGGAGTGCCAACCTCCATCATTTCTGATCGTGACTCACGTTTTACATCTGAATTGTGGCAAGCTATGCACAAGTCCTTTGGTTCTCGATTAGACATGAGCACGGCATATCATCCACATACGGATGGGCAATCTGAACGCACCATCCAAACCCTTGAAGACATGCTTAGGGCATGTGTAATCGACTTTGGTAATGGCTGGGAAAAACACCTCCCGTTAGTGGAGTTTTCGTATAACAACAGTTACCACACCAGTATCCAGGCCGCTCCGTTCAAGGCATTGTACGGACGGAAGTGCCGATCACCTCTTTGTTGGGCAAAAGTTGGTGACAGCCAAATCACAGGCCCAGAGCTTGTAGTAGATACAACCGAGAAGATTGCTCAGATACGACAACGAATGGCAGCAGCTTGTGACCGTCAGAAAAGCTATGCTGATAAGCGAAGGAAACCACTCGAGGTCCAGGTTGGGGATCGAGTGCTACTTAAAGTCTCACCTTGGAAAGGGGTAGTTCGTTTTGGCAAACGAGGCAAACTCAACCCGCGATATGTTGGACCCTTCGAAATCATTGAGAAAATTGGCAAGGTGGCCTACAAGCTGAATCTACCGGCAGAACTCAGCAGAGTTCACAATGTTTTCCATGTGTCGAATCTGAAGAAGTGTCTGTCGGATGAGACCCTCATTGTTCCTCTCAAAGAGCTCACTATCGACGATCAGCTGCGATTCGTTGAGGAACCAGTAGAGATTATTGACCGAGATGTTAAGGTTCTCAAGCATACCAGAATACCTCTTGTTCGAGTTCATTGGAATTCCCGTCGTGGCCCAGAGTATACCTGGGAACGAGAAGACCAAATGAAACTCAAGTATCCCCAGTTGTTTAGGAAAAGTACAACCACTACTGAGGCTGAAGCTACTGCAGAATTTTGGGACAAAATTCCAAACCAACGGGGGGATGATGTGACACCCCAGGAAAACCAGGAAAACCACGCAACTGTCACACCCTGGCTTTTGCGGAAGCGTGGGTTTACTTGGTGTGACTTCTTAATACCATAGCAAATATCATAACCATGCTATATGAAATAAAACACATGATAGTCATCCATTAGTTAAGTTTTAAAAGTTACCAAGACAACATTGTTTAAAAGTCGACACATGAAACGAATTACAACCATGACATAATTAAAAACTTGTTCATACGACACGACAAAAGACTTGAAATGAAAACACAGTTTAAGACTTGTAACCCGTCCAGGCAAGGGTCACACTTCCTAAACTCGGATGACATCATTTTTCCTACGCAGCTTGACGAAATTGCATACCTTGCCAGATCCCCTAATTTCCTGAAATACATGTAATTTGAAAAATCAACAAAAAGTTGAGCGAGTTCATGTAAAAGTGAGTATGTATAAACCTTTATAATATGTATGAAAGTCCCTGGTATGTAGCAATTAAGGAAAAAGAGATCACCATTGGGTTGCAAAGCCAATGATATGTGTGAAGTGATGCAGGAAGACTCAAACCTAGCAGATTTTTGCATTGGGCTCAAAGTTACCCCAGGTCCGCATAGTTGGACACAGGAGTTGGGCTCGCTACACCCAAATAGATCTATCACTCATGACCCTCGGTCCTACAATGAGGATTAATGGCCCCAAGTACCACATACCCACTCACATGATCTAAGTAGTAAACCCTCCTTAAGCTAACCATACCATGTATAATAGTGTTCGTAAATATTGTAACATGTATTCCACCCCCGAAGTATAAAAACTGAAAACAGTTAAGAGAAAAGGGGTACATGAACTCACAGAAGTGCGTATCCTGAAACGTCAATCTCCAACTCAATCTGTTGCGTGACGACCTACACGTACTAATGCCTATTAGACGGATGGCCGTGCCTTGGCTTATGGTTTAACGTTTTTGGAGAAATAGTTAGGTAACTTTTTCCTATTCACACTTCTTATTTATTTTATATTTCCTTCCCAAGGATGGGGGTATTTATACATATACACTTTATAATTCCGAAAAAATATATTTTAAGTCCCACTTAGATAATATATTTAATTTACTTGTCTAAAACATATTAATTCCAAAATATGTATATTTTTCCCAAAAATATTATATTTTACTTCATACCTTTTCCAAAATAATACTTCATCAAAATATACGTATGAGAGTATTTTCCGAAATATATATAAGTTACGTTTTAGCGTGTCGTAAGTCAACAATACTTGTGTAACTTAGATATTTATTTGTGAGAGCGTTGGTATTATTTTGGAGTCGTAAAATCGTGGCGTTATCAGTTATATTATTTTTACCCTAAAAATAATATAACTAGTTCTCAAAATAAACAACTAATCACACAAGAGTTTTAGTAATAAATATATATTCTAAGTATATATTTATCAAATTTTATTTACGAAAATCAACCTCCGGCACTTTAATATTTTTGTAATAAAAATGATGGCGAAGTTTATTTAGAAAACCAAGTTAAAAATATATTTGTAAACGTTTGTTAGAAAAATATTTCTAAGTGTTGAAATTCTAGAAAAAATTCGCCAGAGTTTCCTTTGTAAATGGAGGCGTCCACGCTTACTAGCGTATCATTTTCTTTTCAAAAATTTATTCAAACATTCATCAACCAACAACATACAATTTCTAATCATCAATCTTGACATAAAATAAACATGAACCATAAACTTGTGAACTTGAAAGTTTGTAAAAATATGTAGTAATTTACTAACATATTTAGTAGGTCTTGTTATCTTTAAAAATATGATTAGTTTCTTAAAAACTTTATTCTTAAAGAATGTGTATTTTCACAACTTCTAGTCATATTCTCCAAAAATATTTCTTTGTGGGATTTTCTTGTTACAAAAGTGTTCATACACTTGTTTACTTACTAAAAACGATTTTAGTTCACACAAGATCCGGGTTTTAACAAAACTAGTATTTTCACTTGGTTCTTCCGAAAACCCACTCATAGATCTTTAGATCTACAAGTCT